>VWZV01012176.1:489740-583886 GCA_013397155.1 Irena cyanogastra | reverse complement strand
AAGGGAAGGGAAGGGCAATTCCTATAGGCCAGTAGTAGTACAGGTACTTGATGTTTTCACCTGAAATGAAAGAATGTTAGTGTTTCTACTTTAAAATGCCTGGCTGGAATTAGAAAACTACTCCAAGTGGTTTTATTTGTCAGAAGCCACTAAGTTCCAAAGTCAACACCTCCATGAGACTGCAATTTCTAACAAGTTTATTTGTTTGGTCAAAACTTGAACCCCATAAGTTTACATGCAACTTGTATGTCTTTGCATTGTGTTTCTCTATATCATATTTAAGATATATAACTATGTGCATGAGAGGCATGTTAGAGAGGAATAGAGTAATAATTCTTTTATTTTTCTTGTGGTGTTTCTTCTGATATATGACAAATCCACAGTCACATATAACACATAACTTGACCTTCCTCTGAAATAAAATGGGGGTAGGGAGAAGGCCAGTTCTTACTAAGCTCTGTAAAGGCTGCTTTTCATCTACCTTACTTTTCATTCACTGTTGTGGATTGACCTTGGTTGGAGTCCACGTACCTACCAAGATGCTTTATTAGCGCCCTCCTCAGCAAAAACAATCTCATGAGTCAAGACAAAGGCATTTTAATGAAGCAAAAGCAAAGGCCATGCATGGAAGCAAAGAAAAATGAAAGATTTATTTTCTACTTCCCATCAGCAAGTCCAGCCATTTCCTGGGAATCAGGGCTTCAGCACTCATTGTGATTTCTTCAGAAGACACAGTAATGAATTCTAGCCTCTACCTCCTTTCTCTTGGGTTTCATTGCTCAGCAGACACCATATGATGTGAGATATCCTTTGGGTCAGATGTCCTGGCTGTGTCCCTGCCCAAGATCTTTCCCACCCCCAGCCAAACGGGTGAAGGGAGAAATTTTGGAGAGACAGCACTGGCGCTGCGCCAGCTCTGCTCAGCAGGAGCCAAAACACTGGTGTGACATCAACACCCTTGTAGCCACCAATGCCCAGCACAGCAATGTGAGAGTTGCCATGAGGAAAGTTAACTCCATCTCAGCCAGGCCCAAGATGTTTAGTTGTAGTTATCCTAAACCAGAGAGTAAAGGAGGCTGTGAGGCAGATCATGTATCTGTTTTTGAAAACATTGCACTACAAGAAGTTCTGAAAATAACAGGTTCATTCCCTTGCTAAGGTAATCTAACATACAGCTTTAATTAAAAGGCAATTCAGAGAAAATTTTAGACTGTCTTCTTGGAGAAACCAACCCTATTGTCTTTTTCCATCAGTTCCTATCAGCTTCTGGTCTCCTTGTCCAATTTCGGTCAAATGCAAGCAGAGAAAGCAGCCTCTAACATGCTATATTCCCACATACCTTGTGAAAATAAACTGGTATGGAGAGGAGACTTAAATTCACACTTTTCCTGAGGAAAGCCTTAGCTGTACTTGAGCTTTGTTCCACTCTGTATGGAACTCATCTAAAAGGAAAAAAATAAGAATTCTGATTTTGAGAAAAAGCTTATCAGACACAGAGTAAACCCACAATGAAATGAAACAAAGTCTTGCAAAACTTCAGAGCTAATTATTAAAACAATGTCTGTCTCTCAGAGTCAACCTTGCAAAAAAAAAACAAAACAGGGTGACGTATTTTATCCAGTGAATGCATCCAGGAGACTCAACATTCATTAAGAAGTAGTACAAACCATTAGTGTAACTAAGTAATGTCTCCAAACAACACAGGCTGCTGAATATTGTACTATTTCCTTGTACACTATCCTTGAAAATAGAACAGCTAGAAAATACTGCAGTAAATTAAAGTGCTATTGTGGTGCCAAAAGCCTTTCTCACTCAGCAAGAGGCAGCTTAAGACAAACATTGTTTTCTGGTCCACCTAGAAACTGAAGAGGACAGTGGAGATCAGAGGTGTTTAAGAGCAAATCTAATTAATTAACAGACTATTAATCATGTCTTCAAACCAAAAGGAAAATTTATTCTTATTTAATCTCCTAATTTCAGTTCATCTTTGAATTGGAAATCCTGAGGGAGAAACAGTCACAAGACTAATCTGTGGAAAACCTCACACATGACTGGTCTGATCAAGCAGGTTTAACTGGGCAGCCTGAGGAAACAAAAACAGAATAGTTTTTAAAAACCATTTAGAGACATTTAGATACATTCTTTCACTTCTGCACTCACTTGCCATGGGGAAGATCCCATTGTTCCACACGAATGCATCAAAGCCCCTCAGACCCTTAGCTCCACAATTCTTGTATTGAACTCTGTTGTGTGTGAACCCATATGGGTGGCCAGGTGCAATCCACTGTCTGTCCCATGTTGTGACAGGTTTTTGCCATCTCCTAATTTCCATAGAACCCTCTCTCCTCACATATTCACATGGACCTACACACGTGCTATCCCAAGTTGTGGGAATGGCATCTATACCCTGTGGATATCCAGGAGTGGACTGTGTAAAAGTGGTACTTCCAGAAGAATGATTCATGGACCCCCACCATCAAGAGGACCAGGGTGAAGAAGGGCCAGCATGACATCGCAGGAATCCTCATGGTGGTGGTGTTTTTCTACTTAATCTCTCTCTTGCTCTCACTCTCTTCCTCCCTCTTCCCCCAATTTCTTCCTATCTCTCAACCTCACATTTACTGTTAAAAAAAAATTGTACTATTGACTTTGGCATATTGTCTCATTTGCACTTGGTTTGAAAAGACAGGTGTCTGCTAAGGAAGGCAGGAGCCTCCCCTGAAATGGAAAATGTAAAACTCTTCCCTACAAATTATTATAATTTTGAAATTAAGGGACTCTCAGGCAAAAATATGGGAGTAGGAATAACAGCACTTTATTAGGGAAGAAAATTTAAAGAAAAAAATGCAGTAATACAAAATAACAAAATAACACTGACAGAGTCAGAATATGACCTGATACCCTGTGGGTCAGGGTGTTGGTGGCAGTCCCATGAAATGGTGGCTGCAGCCCTCCTGCAGTGACAGATGTGGCTGTGTTGGAGCAGGGATCCTGCAGAAGGGTGGAGTTTTCCACTGGAGGTCCAGTGGTGTTGTAGATGGGCCTTGTCTTTCTCTGGGAATCCAGTGGAGAAGACAACTGCTCCTCTGGGAATCCAGTGGGAAAAGGCTGCCTGTGGTGTACGAAATCTCAGATTCTATCCAGGCAGGAATGCTTGGCTCCCCCCCCAGGTGGAGCATCTCACAATGGGATGATGTAATTTTATCAGCCATGCAGTGACACTCAATGGCCATTAACAGAACATATGTCCCTGGAGGGAGGATTGGTTGTGGAAGAGATAAAGTAAACTATCCAATTAACAGAAGATAACTGCACCACTTCTAACAGATGAGAAATAGAATACACATCCCCAAACCATATCTTACAACCTAGGACACTTTTACAGGGACTTGACACTTCTAGATTATTTTCACATGCTTAAAGGGCATAATTTTAATTTTCTACTACATGGTATTTGATTATTTTCATACTCCTTTTATTAAAATCCTTTGCTTCCTTCTTTATTTAAAACCGAAATCAAAGTATACTCTACTTTTACATCCCTTTGAAAGTCATTAATGTCTTTTTCCTTATCCTACCCGTATTATTTCTGGTGAAAATCATGTGATAGGGTTACAGCATAGGTAGATAAGGACAACTGCCTGGATTTGTTCAAAGCATTTGACATTGTCCCACATGACATTCTTCTCTCTAAGCTGGAGAGACAGACGGAGCACTCAGTGGATTAGGAATTGGTGGGTGGTTGCAATCAAAGAGGTGCTGTCAACATGTCAATGTCCAAGTGGAGACCAGTGACAAGTGGTGCTCCTTGGGCATCAGTGTTGGGACTGGTTCTGTTTGATATCTTTGCTGGTGACACGGACAGTGGGATCAACTGCACCCTCACCAAGTTTGCTGGTAACACTAAATTGTGTGGTGCAATCAACACTCTGGAGGGAAGGGATGCCATCCCTAGGGACCTTGGCAGGCTTGAGAGGTGGGGCTGTGTGAACAGCAAAAGCAAAAAACTGCATCCAGCTCCGAGGATATGGAACTGGAGCTAGTCCAGAGGAGTGTCATGAAGATGATCAGAGGACTGGAGCATTTCCCTCATGGTACCAGATTGAAAGAGTTTGGGTTGTTTAGCCTGAAAAAGAGATGGCTAGAACTTTCTAGTACCTGAAGGGGTTACAAGGTAGCTGGAGAGGGACATTGGGCAGGTATATGTAGTGGTGGAACAAGGGGAAATGTACTTAAGCTGAAAGATGGGATTAGAATGGATATTAGGCAGAAATTCCTTACTATCAGGGGGGTGATGAGGCACTGAAACAGGTTCTTGCCTCATCCCTGGAGTGTTCAAGGCTGTGTGAGGCTTTGACCAACCTGGTCTAGTGGAATGAGTCCCTGTCCATGGCAAGAGGGTTGGAACAAGATGAGCTTTAAAGTCTTTTTCAACTCGAATCATGCTATGATCCTTTGGCATAGACGATCAGGGTAGAGGACTTGGACTCATGCTACAGGGTTCTGGAGTGCAGTAAGCCATCTCTTTGCCTGACAATAGGAGTGTCCAGTTTTCTCTCCTTTTGTCTTTTGGCCTGAGTTGCAGCACAACCACCATCTCTCATTCCTGATATGAAGATGTTGTTATGATCTACATGTTAGGAAAGCCTCTGTCCCTATATTCTTGTCACCTGTGTGTCAGGTGTGATATATTGCCCTGAAATCTTTGTTTTTTGATGTCTGACTCATATTAATCCTCAGTCTTTCTAAGATTCCCTTTTTCTTTTCCCAGCTCTCTTTTATTTCCTGGTTCTTAGGAATTTTTTGTGAAGGTAGATTTTTTTCTTAGAAATTACTGGGAAAAATTGTATCCCCTTAGTGTGTTGTGGTTCTTGTTGCTTGCATTTCACAAAAATATAGTCAAGTAGTCATGACACATAGAGTAACAGTTATGCTGATGTATCATATTACTATGCAAAATAAAACCATGTGGTTGTTGAAGTTAGTGTACTCAAAGTGAGATATCAAGAGGGAATCATGTAAAAAAGGGACGTATATTCTTCTTTCAGCTGCTGTTGTGCAGAAACAAAGTTATCAGAACTGAATTGCTGGAAGAACCTTCCCATAAATATCTTCTGAGTAGAGAGACTGGAAAAACTCTCCTCATGGAAAAGAAAACAAAACCAAAACCAACCAAAACAACACCAAAAACAACCCAAAAACCTGATGTGTTGAACAAGTAAGATGGAAATGAACTCAAAATGTAGAACCAGTTAATCCCAGAGAGCATTAGACACGATCAAGTAGGATAATATTATAATCAAAAGTGTAAAGAGCAGCACTCAAATCAAGCAATATTAAAACACTCCAATATCCAGAGTCAAAGTGCATTAATAAACCATTACAAAAATGTAGTCAAGAACATTTTCTATGCTGAGACTGAGCAAAAAGTGGAATTTATCAGAAATGCCCTTTTCCAGTAAGCAGTGAATGACTTCACCAGGCAGATGTCTTCTAATTTCAAGCCTTAAGGTTATAGCCAATTCTGTTCTCAACAGTCATAAAATCACTGAATTCTGCCAGGGGATGTTCAAATCAAAGTCTTCTTGTTTGCAAGATGAAGACAAGCTGGGAAATTCAGATTCATTGCTAAATGAATCCAAACTCCAGTTGTGCTGCAGTCCTGAGAAATTGCCATTAATATATTTTTCAGTGGAAAATATCACTATGAGCTAGGTTGAAATCACTGAATGCTTCCCTTTGGCTTATTTCTGTTCATTGCAGAAAGCTGGAGATTTTATGGCCTATTAAATGGCAGCAGATGCTGCAGAAACACATGCAGACATATATAGACACATATGCACACAGATTTTAAGAGAGAGACACAGATCTTCCAATTTTTTATCAGTTTTGAATTATTTTTGAAGGTAATTATATGTCATAGGAATAAAGTTAACATTTAGAGTAACAAAATGAGAAAGAGTGTTGTATTAGTCCATTTACCAGCAATAACACTGAACTTGGAGAAAATGTTTAGAACATCCAAGTAAGATAAGGTCAATAGGCCAAGCCACAAATTGCAAATTTCTGACACATCTTCAGCATGTTTCATAAGGTGGCCTTTGTGCAGTTTGATAACAAATGTGCTCATTATCAGGAAGAGATAAGCAGCAGTTTCCTGGTAAAGGTTGAAATATTGAGGTCCAGAAGCCTTCTGCTGCAAACCTTTTTTAACCTTTTACATTTCTCTGCATACGTGGAAAGGCTTCTACCAATGCAGAACATTTTCAAAAGATAGGAAGTGTAGAAAAGTCAAGCACTGCTTCACCAATGACTAAATCACTCTAGAAAAATGCTGCATCTGTAGGACACTTGCTCTGAGAGACTGAAGAATAAACCTATATCACTGTCAAAGGATTGTCTTGGCTCACAACTGGAACCAACAAAGGCCAACAGCCTAAAGGCATTTGTCACCTGACTGTTGTTGAAGAGCTGACAGCTCAAGCCAAAGAAATGTAGGGAAACTTTAATTTATTTGCCTGATCTCTGCAAAAAGAAAATCTATCTGAATAGTGTGTTTCCTTGTGCCTTTGTTTAAATAATGTCATTGTATGAATATAATCTCAGAATCAATAAAATCCTATGAGCATTTGTGTGAAATAAGACAAATATGGGTGAGGAGAGTGAGAAATCAACTGTTTTGTTTTCTTCACCTGCAAATGTCTGACTGCTGGCAGTACTTTGAATCAGAGAGAAGCTGGTAAGTTGAAGCCTCTTCTCATCCACCTGGGAGACACCATTTCTGCCTGAAGAACCCTTGGGTGCAATTCTTTCTTCATTTTCTGGGCTGCCTCTACGCAAGCTGCCTCTCCTGCCATGGCCAGTCTGCAGGGGCTTAACCCACAGAATCTATTAGAGTATAAATCTGTTTTGGTACTCATATATTTAAATGTTCTTACATTTTAAAGCAAGACTAGACAAGGATTTTTATTTCATCAGGCTGTAGTCGTGTTAACTTTTAAGAAAATAATTTTTCATTGTGCTATAATCATTACAGAAACTGTCTAGCATTTGTTTTATGTTCTTTTAAAAATGGTAAGTGGTTACATCTACCTGTAAGTGGTTAGGCTTGATGGAAGAATTCCAAAGTGAAATTGTTTGGCCTTTGATACTCAGAAAAGCTGATAATTTCATGCAGTAGTTTTCTTTTTTTATCTTGCAGCAAGGCCCAGGTCTCAAAGAAATCAAAGATGTGCATAATCAAAATTGCTTGGCACAGTCCTGTTTGCTCTCACTCATGTTATCAGGGATACAACTCAAAAGCTGAAATTTGAAAAGTCACACAAGTTTCTCCACAAGTGCAGACAAACATGCTTAAATTTAAGCATGCTTAGGATGATGTTTTGATTTATACTTAAGCTTATCATTATTCTGCAAAAACTTTAGTTCTACATGCTTTTATTATGCTGCCACTTTTTTTTTTCTTTCTTCTTTTTTTTTTTTTTAATTATCTTCTAAGGACCAATTTATGAAAGATGTTAGTTGAACAGTCATTTTTGGCAACTACTGATAGTTGAATGTCTCCTGTTAATAGCAGGAGATATTGAATACCTTTCTAGAACTTGTGTTTTCAACATCTTTAGAAGCATTTTTAGAAACAACAGTAATAGTAAAGGCTATTTTAACCTTACATCAGCATTTTGACTCATGATGTTTAATATCAGCCACAACAAGACTAAAAGGGAAACACTCTTAATTCAGATAGCTATTTTGAGGAGAACCACTCCATACCAGACATGTCAGCTTTTGCCACACTTATTAAATCCATTGCTAAAGCTGTGAGATTACAGAGATTAGACTTTCCTTGGCTGGTAGTTACTAAATAGTCTGCACAGGAACTTTTTCTGTAACAGAAGAATTTAAATTCCATTAATAGCAATGGCAGCACTGTAGCTTAAAGAAAGTAGGTTTGTCTGATATTTTGTCTAAAATACTCAGGGTAATTGATGATGAGAGAGAGAGAAGGAGAGAGGGACAGAGAGAGAACACCCATTATCTCAATGATTGATATAGGCCTTTTTCTAATTACATCAGCCCTTTCCAGTGGAGACAGGTCATGGTACTTATAGATCTGCAGCTACAGGTTTAAGACTATTTGACAAATAACCATAATTTAAAATACAGTTATTGAAAAGATAAGATGGATGCTGTACAACTTTTTCTGCACATGTAGGACAGCAAAGGAAGAATGGAAACTTTTCCACAGTTGTGAATATGACAGAATTATCTTTAGAACTCTGTTACACCAGCATTACAGAGGGGGAGATTTTAGTATTTTATAGCTGAGAGGATTTCCCCAGAACTCTGTGAGGTGAACACATATGATCCAAATAATAAGAATGTAGATATGAAACACATTTAACTCCTTAGTCTTTATTACAGGACTTTGCTAGGCAAGGTAAGGTTCCTAGGTACATGAGTTTATAGCAAGAGCTTCCCAAAGTAAATGCAAAACTACAGCAAGCCAAACATTTCAACAGGGTCATAAAGAGTGATGTAATGAATGAAAATCTGTAACCTTTTAAAGGGTGGAGACTGATATACAAAAATGTTATGACCTCTTATATTTCATATTTGTGTATTCAGAAACTTTGAATAAAAAGGATCTCTCAAAAATTTTGATACTAAAGATCTTAAAAAAATCTCTCCGGTTATAAAATAAAAACAGTTTTATTTCCTTATAACTATTATATAAATAAAAAACTTAGTTAATTTATCTTATAAACTGATGAACACTCATAAACCTGGTTCTAACCTGTGCACAGTCTATGAACTGAATACTGGGTGATACAAAGGACACCATGGTCCTCAGCTCTCAGCTGTGGTAGGTTTTCCACTTTGAACCTCACTTTTCAAGTTAGGTGTGAATTAGTTTGGGGGAGCAAAGGACTATTAATCATTCCCAGCCAGGAAAGACTGAAATAGAAGGAGCCATTCAACTTGAGGGAAAGAAGACTGGATAGAGACTATGTAAACACTCTCAAAATGTCTGGTGCTACAGAAGGAAGAAAAATCCTTGTTTATGTGCCTATGGCAGAAAAACAAATCCGAGGTTAAAGTGAAGAAGGAGTGACTCAGGAATATACATGGAGAAAGCTTTTAGGAGGAAGTATAAAACACTGAAACAAACTCCCTGAGGTTATTGTGGAGTTCTCCTTAGACATGCCAAAGAACAAGTTAGACAACATCTGTCAGGAATAGCACTCATAATGTTCATCCTGCCTTAGGGAACAAGGAGGAATTTGACAAAATGTTGAGTTCCTTCCTCGGTTTATTTTTATGACTAAAATAAGCAAGCAAAATACTTCCTATAATAAGGTTATTTAAGTTAGAAATTCATGAGCTAAAATTCAAATAATAATAGATATTATTTAAGTTCCTTGACAAATACTCTCAGAGATTTCACAGAGATCTCCTGTTGTGTTGCTTCTATGAACTATGTTTAAAGATGTTGAAAACATCAAACACAGTAGATACAAAAAGATCACGTTCTTGCTATGAATTTCCAGTTACAAATTCATACACTATCCTTAAAGCTGAATGTTTTTGTTTTCAAGGAGAACTACCAATATAAATGTTGTTTAAAGCATAATATGTATTTATTGGTTGTTTGTTTGTTTGGAGGAAAAAAAACCCCAGTAATTTTCACTTCTTCTTAATCCCTTTTACCTTTTGTCTTCAAGTAACATGTGGGTATTTATTATAGCTTGAATAATTTGGTTTTATTTTGTCCATGAATTTTTTGTTAAGGAATTGAAAAATATAAATGAAGATCCTGAAAACTTTTCCCAAAAGCTAAGAAGTATTTCTCATGGAAGTATTTCTTGGCTCTAATAGTTCTTATTCCTATATAGAATCAGAATAATAGAAATAGGCAATAGTTTCCTTGGACTGGAAGGGACCTTAAACATCTTCTAGTTGAAATTCCCCTGCTGTGCACAGGAACATCTTCCACTAGACCAAGTTGCTCAGAGCCCCATCCAACCTGGTCTTGAACAGTTCCAGGGACAGGACCCACAACTTCTCTGGGAAGCTCATTTCAGTGCCTTAATTCCCTGAAATAAAGAATTTCATCCTAAAATCCTAACTAAACTTGCCCTCTTTCAGTTTTAAGGCATTCCCCCTTGTCCTTGTAGTCTCTCCCCTTCCTTCTTGTAGGTTCCTTTAGCTACTGAAAGGCCACATCTAGGTTACCCCAAAGTCCTCTCTTTCCAGCTGAACAATCCCAATTCTCTTAGCCTTTCCTCAAAGAGGAGTTGCTCTCTCCTCCTAATCATCTTCATGGACCTCCTCTGGATTCACTCCAACAGGTCCACATCCTCCATGGGAAGGTGCTGGGGACCCCAGGGCATTCAGACATTCTGCTGTGTTGTGTTTCACACAGTATAAAAGATCCTGAAACAATCCACAGTTCAAAGTCACTTTCTGAAGTAAAAGGAATAAATATGTATTTTCCATGCTATGATTTTGGTTTTCACTACATCTGAATGTGAGCCTGGTTTAGAACTCAGGGTGAGATTTACTGGCCTGACTTTCACTTAAGCTTCAGTTTCAAAATAGACCATGGACACTACTAAGATCAATCCACTGGACTAAACTTAGTGGCTCTTAAAGACAGCTGGAGTATCTAACATGCAGGACACTGGGAAAGGCTTAAGGAAGGCTGTACCCTTCTGGTGCCACAGCTGAAGGCCAAAAAAATACTCCAGGGCTCTTCACGAGAGAATCACACCTTGGTTGCTCACTCCTCCCTGAGGCAACTCTGTTACTTTGCCTTTCTCTCTGTGCCCCACACATCCACAGCACAAAGCAGTCATGAAAGTTTGGTCAGATGGGTTTTTTCTTGCATTAGTGAGCACATAGTGGAATGAATAAAGCTGATTAACCACAGCTCACAGACTGCTGGTGTACAGCTAATTTTTAAGTCACAGCCTGGAAGTGTCTTATATTTTGAAGATCTGGACAAATCCTCAAACCTCAAGGCTGAAATTGCTCCTTTTTCTAATTAATCTTCAGGAACAGGATAGACTTCAAATTCCATCACTGATCTTAGGTAAATGGTGAGATTAGAACAGCACAGACCAGAAAGAAAAATAGATGTTGTTCCTAATTGGTGAGACAAGCCAGCAGCCACCTTCTATAGAGAAATTGCCCACAAAACAGCCTGCCCAATTTTGCTTTTGGCATATATGCATATATGATAATGGACTCTTTCTACTCATTCCAATGAATCAAATCCAAATGCTCTG
Organism: Irena cyanogastra; assembly: GCA_013397155.1. NCBI lineage: Eukaryota > Metazoa > Chordata > Aves > Passeriformes > Irenidae > Irena > Irena cyanogastra. Next base: position 572,598 of record VWZV01012176.1, on the reverse strand, counting down.
TTTGGGTCTAGGCTCTATTAGCTACTTTTAAATCAGTTTAAACTCCTCAGTCTACACATGGAATGCTCATTAACACATTTTATTCTTGCTGGTAACTAGGAGCTGTCTAAAGATCTAAATTGTACTGAAAAGGAACCTTTACAGTGCATCCTGCATTATCTTCTCTCCATACTTTGTCTTTTTTCTTCTAAGAAAAAGAAAAAGAAAAAAAAATAAAAGATAATGGACAAACCAGACAAACCAGAATTTAAGAAGAAAACAAGTAATTAAACCCGTAGGAGACTTGTGGAATGGAAATGAACTGAAAAAAAAAAGAAATGAAATTGAAGCCAGAGCCATAACAATTTGAATTTGCCTGCTTCAAATCATAGGACCTATGACACATTCTATCGTGCAAAATAGATGGATTTTGAAAAAAACACAGGTTTTCTATGATGTCCATTAATTTCATGGTTGCTGTTATTTTAAATGTAGGATTAAATGTTCATAAAGAGGATAAATGAAAACTAAGAAGCACTGGTAAGAGGATAGCTTAAAAGTATCATCTTACTAATGAGAAAGCAGAATTATTTCATTCAGGATCAAGAGCAGTGTGTGCGGGGGGGAAGATTGAAAGTGTGTTCTGTTCATGTGTTTGTTTTCCAAAGAAAATTATGTAAACATCATTATTTAAGCATTTAAAGCTTCTCAGGAAGAAAGATCTAAGCAGTATATTTTCATAAGAAAATGATACATCCTTCCAATATTTGACTCTTGCCTTGATGTACATCTCACCAGGTTCAAATGATTACAAACATTGATACAACTTGGAGCAAATGCATGTTAAAACTAATGCAGCAGAAGTACTCAAACAAAGATGCTCTTTTTATTGGCCAGAAAAATTCATACAGTGGCTCTGTGCTTTTGAAATCTGGACTTTCCAATTGGCTCACACAATATTGCTTGTGAACCATTTCTGTCCTGTCATGACTCAGTGATGTCCTAAACAAGTATCAGAGCTTCCCAAGCAGGATCAGGAATGACTCCCTTCACCCACAAGGAAATATGAACTTGAGTGTGAAATCCTAATGCTTGCAAATATGAGTTATGCTGGTGGCAGTTCCTAGTATTTTAGTGCATCATTTTAATCCCTTTAAAAAGCTTTCATATTCTATCTTCCCCTATTAGACATATGCCACACTTCACCCAGTTCCAAAGAGGATTATGAATATATAAATCAATCCAAAGAATGCTATCCCAAACAGGAAGCTCTGAATTTTTTATTCTATGCCTATGCACTTTGTCACACTGGGATTCGCAGACTGCATTTCACTAAGAGGAAGCAATAAAATTTCTCCCAGTTGGACTTATTTGCAACTCATTCTTGGAAAAAATACCAACCTTGACCCAAGACTGACCCTGAAACAGCCCAGGAAAGAAAAAAAAGGCAAAAAAACTGAATATTGGAGCTCAGACAAAGCTAATACTGACCAACTGACACAATGCATAACACACAAAATCAAAATTCAAAAATTCAGGGCAATCTTTTGTGTCAACTGTGACACATCTGTCATCTGCATTGAGACATTCAAAGAACCTGAATGAAACCCTTAAGCTGATTTATTTTTACCTGTTTCAGTGCTCTTTAGAATAGAATAGACATTTATAAACAAATTCACATCTTTAGTCAGCGTATTTCATTGCAGCAATTCAAACAATATTCATGATAGGAGGTCTCAAGGAATTTCTACTTCAATTTTGTCACTGTTTTATTCATGGAGCCCTGACAACAAAGGGTGGTCCACACATATGTGAACATATATATACACACAGAAAGAAAGGAACCCACATTAAGTACTAACAGCTCAGATCCCTTTTTCTTATTTGATGTCTAAAAAATGTGAATGTGAATGTGAATGAATGCAGTGCAAAAAATGGCCCACAGACTTTTAGTTCTATAACTAAGGAAGCCAGTTTAAGATAATTTTTTTTTTTGGTATTTTAGGTGGTTAGGTGTGGTTTAGAATTGGGAAGAAAAGGAAATAAAAAATTTGAAGTTTGAGAAATTATGATCTAGCCTGGACTTTACATTAACATATTAGAAGGAAGTTGAACTTGGATGTGGGGATCATGGACTTGGCTTGCGCCAAGAGCTACCAACTGTCACCATCACTCAGGGAACTGTATCATTCTTTGATGTATCAGAACTATTATTTTTCTCTGGCCAGTCTGCTTTAAGAAAAGGGAGCAGTATGCAAAGCATTATTTTTCTAGCATGTTCCTCAACAATTAAAAGCTTTGAAATTCTCAAACCAATTTATCTTTGCTGCCTGTGAACTTGTTTGAGACTGGTCCGTAATGTCTCATTATAGACAAAAGATCAATTAACTTTTAAAATTTATTTCCATTTGGTTCCTTTCAAAGAGAAGGGAGACTTGTTCTTGGTGACTATGATGGGAAATAGAAGTTATACATCCACATATTCATTCCCAAAATGCTCAATATTTAAGGACTTTATTAAATAACAATGATTAAATGCAAAGGACACCTTCTCAGTAGAGGGCTTTAATGTGAATATGAAGCCCAGCTTCCAAAAAAGTCTATTTGACTACTCTTGAATAGAGATTTTGATGTTAATTTTATCTCTAAAAGGTACAAATTTTACTCTCTCTACTTGAAATTGGATACTTCAAAGATTACTTGACAGAATAAGGAAATCATTGGCAAAGGTGAAAAGAACAAGAAAAGCTGGCTCTCAAATGAATAGTGAATATTGGCCTTCCCCTAAAAAGTATCATATTGGGGTTCTCATGCAGCTATTCATCCATACTCATCTATAACTGAGAACACATTTAAATGAAGATGATTTAAATCATCATCAAGATGATTTGGAGCAGAGATCTATTCATTTAGATCCACTTGTTTGCTTAACTGGCAAACAAATTGTCTTCTGAAAATAAATCATTGCACCCATGTTGTACTGAGCTGCATTGCTTTCTCACTTGAAACTTTTAAATAAAACAGAAAACTAGAACCTTACTACACTGCATCATACAATTTACTTTTCAAATTGATAACTTCTATAGAAATCACTGATTTTTATGCATCTTGTAAATGTTCCAATATTCAAAAGTTTGAAAACCTAGAAAAATCACTCAGTAATTTTGCTCCTTTTTCCATCAGAATAAGGATGTTGTTCTTTAAAATCCATTGCATAACAAAAAAAAAAAAAAGATTAGGAATGCAGCCTGGCAAGACACTATGTGTCCTCATTCCTTTCTTTTAAATTACTTTTGTGTGAAAGACAGAAATGACAACACAGAATAAAGAATTTCTCTTTTATTTACTGAATAGGCACAACAATGTAACTTCAAAAGCATCTTTGAAAAGGCTAAAATGTTAGTTGACAAGAGGATATGGATAAAGATTCTGATCTAATTTTTGGAAGAATAAATGTAAATTCAGCACCTTTGGTGTACAGCAAATTATATCACAGAGTGGCCACCAATTCTGCAGCAGCCATCTGTGGCTGAGAGACAAAACAGCCACAGGAATTTCTCGATAGCCTCTCTACGGTTCATTTTCAACAAAAACAGTTCCAACAGAACATGGTTTTTAACACTTGAAGCAGATCTTGATTCTGAGGTGAAAAGCATAGGATAAAATGTTCATAAAGAAAAGTGTATGTTTATGTACAGGTGCATAAGATTAGTTTATTATGGCTATAGAAATGCATATATGTGCTTTAGTGATTGCTATAACTGCTCAGAATTTCTTAACAGAGGACTGAAATCAACATAGACAATGAGTTTCACAATATCATGTCAAACTTGGCTTCTGCCCAGAAAAGTCCACAAAATTTCAAACAAGTAGAACTTAACAAGATCCAGGAGACATAAATTGCCAAAGTGCATGGATCCACTCCCTTCTGTAGTAGTTTGTACCTTTTTCAGTACTTCTATGACATTCAGAACTGTTCATCTGCCCAGAATTTCCTTTCAAATCTTTCTGTGCTCACAGATCTCCATTTTCCGCACTTGTCCTTCACCCTTTTAACAAAAAAACCAAAACCAAACCAAAACCAAAAAAAAAAAAACAACCAAAATTAAAAAAACCCAACAAAACAAAAAAATCAAATAAAAAAAAAACCAAACAAAACAACAAAAAAAAACCAAAAGACCAACAAAAACACACACAAAAAAACCCTCAGGAAAGGTAAGAGGAACTCCAGTCCCAGTCATAAAATTTTAGACAGGAGATAAAAAAAAAACCAATAATACCTCAAAATACCTCTTCCAAGAACAAGAAGAGACAACAGGTTTTCACCACTGCAAGTGCTGGACACAGCCTGGTCCCAGCTGGAGCGTGTTCTCCCTGGAGGACTGCAGCCCAGGGAAAGGCTCACCCTGGGACAGAGGGACAGGGAGGAGCAAGGAGCAGCCCAGAACAACTGCACGGGACTGACCACAGCCCCATCCCGACTTTTCCGGGTTTTTCTGGGTTCTTTCTCGTTCATACCCATTTAGGTGAGGGAAAATGAGTCATTTGTGCAGTAACAGAGAGGGGCTGAGTCACAGATGCTCTGCAGTGCTGCTGTTTAGCACTCACACAGATGCATGCCTTGCTAAAGGGGGAGAGTTCACTTTCATGGATGCAATTAGTCATATTTCATGACCCAAATTATGATTAGAATCATGATCATACAGTGAAATATTCAAATTACACAAAAGATATGAGATTTGATTCTCTGCTAAGTTACTCTGCTTTAGGTCTGGTAAGTCTCTTCTAATTATCTCTTGTCTCCATGAAAGGAAAATGAGGTCCATACTTATGCATCCAGCTAGATTAGTTTACATTTTCTTAGATTAGGTGAAATTGTCTAATGCATATGTAACAGCTACGAGTAGAGGGCCACAGTAATACTAACATATTACTGCTAATAAATCCTCTTCTATACTTAAACAAATTAAGCTCTCATCAGCTGGTACATAATAGTTTCATTGTCATTGACTTAAAAAGAAAATGACCTGATAGCAAGGAGACACTTTTGCTATTGCCATTATCTGCTTCTGAAAAATGTGAATTACTTGCAGGCAGCAGAGGGTTCCACTTGCAATTAAATTAGCACTAGTGGACATTTCACCCATATCCAGAGAGATCACTGGAGAGGGGAAAAAGACAGATTCTAATTTATCAAAAGCTACTAGTTCTTTGTGAAAGAGACAGGTTTAAGCTATTCTTGTCCATTTTCTGAAACCCACAGGAGCCTGAAAATTATCTGATAATCTAACTGAATGATTTATAACTCCCTTTTGGCCCCACACAAGGATTTGCCCCCAACAATTAATCTTCCTGGATATAATTGGAGTTAAAATTAAAACTACATTACTCCTCAATTCATTGGGATGCACTTGGCATGGACTTTTGTAACAGCTTCAGGTAACATAATCATTAACAATGGCAAATGATACCAAGTTTGGCTGGCCAAAAATGAAAATGAGGGAGGGAAAATTAACACAAATAACAACCTTTTATCAAGACATCAATACCTTCCAGCTGCTCATTTCTGTGGTACCAAATTGCTGCAGTAGCAATTACCTGATATTGGTAAATGAAGCAATTCTTAAGCCCCAGAGGTATAAAACACAATGTAATTCAAGAAAAGTCACTAGAAAAAGTAAATTTCTGGTCCCCATTCAAACCTAAGGAAGAATCAATAAAACTTAAAATGGATTAGCAGAGAGATCCAGGCCTGTTCACAGCCTCAGGGGACCCTTCTGGGCGCAGAGGAAAACAGCTTTCTTTGGCCAGTGGCCTGACTGCCCATTTGCAGAGGAGAAGCACAAAGTATAGATCTTTTCATGAAAGCCCTTGTGTATTTTGCAAACCAGATTTCACAAACCACCACAGCAGGGTTAACACTTGAAGCAGTGCCTTCAAAAAGGAGACTGCTTTTCTTCCCATGGCAGTGTCTTGTGAGAAAACCCATCCCAAAGTTGCCTTGATAAATTTTGTCACTTAGCTTGTTGAGTTTAATTTTCCTCATTTTCTTCCTCAGGGGGGTTTCTCAACAGACAGAATCTGTTTGCCAAATTATGGGCATTCAGTGACATTTTAGATGCTATGAAACACATTCCTGACACCTTGCTTCAGTTCCAGAAGAACACAGGTACCCTAGAGGACTGTTATCAAAGCTAGTGGTCTCAGGTAGGTATTTTGTATGGTCTGGCATAAATCAGTGTACAGACTGGGATTAAGGTCACTAATGTTCACATTTCAGCCATGTCAGTCAGAATTCTTATGACAGATTACCCAGCAGAGGAAAATATTAGGTTGACTTTTTGGAGGAATGTTACTTCCAAAATAGACAAAATTGTTAGCATTTACTCTGAAACCTTACTTGCCTCATTTTACTCACTAGTGAAATGGAATTAAACTCCCCCACATTCTGCAGGATCAATTCCTTAATATCAGTGACCTCCTGGGATATGTGAGAACAAGAACAAAGGTTATACTGGTATTGGTTGAGCTTTCTTCTCTCAGACTGGTTCATGGCTGGTCCATGATGGTTTGGTATAGGAAGGCTAGGCTGTTCCATTCAGTGTCAGATGGGGTAAGTGAATATCCTTACATTTGTGTTGCATTTGTGTAGCACAGCACAACATGGGGCAGAAATAGCAGCTGCAGCTCTGGAAGCTGCAGAGCCATCCCCTCTGTGGGCATCCAGTGTGATCAGAAATGGTTTTTGCAGAAAACATAGGGGTCTCTGTCCAGTGCTGTGCTGGGTATTGTAGACTAATGCTGAAAGCCCCATATCCCATCACCCAAAGGCAGAGCAGAGCATTCCTTGCAGCACTAGCATCACTGCCAGGCCGTAGGTAACTCTTTTATGGGGGGATTAATTAAATTTCTGCAGTTCCATTGTTTGACTTTGTAGTTTTGTTAATTTTCCCCCCACCCCAGCCCCCCCACTATGCTACCCCTTACCCTACACATTTAGAAACCCCCTGAGGTTTCAGGTGTGCCATAATCACTTTTTATTAGGTTATGTATTTTCAGCACAAGACACCATCCAGGAGGAATAGACTGCTAAATGAAGGTTCTGTTGACATTATATCTTCTGTTCCATGCCAACACAACACAAACTCCCACTGTGTAGTCTGAGCTACATCCAAGCCTTGAAGATTAGAAATTCCAGGTGTCAGAGTCTCATGGATGAAGGACTTCAGCTTGACAATATAATTCCACATCAATTTTTGTCAATCTTCATGCAGCTAATTATCACCAGTAAGCACTCTATTTTTGAGAAGCATGAGAGGATTTACAGGCCCATAACAACAGGAGCAGGATTCAATTTGGAAAATAAATAAGGGCACTATTAACAAAAATCCTCTTTGAGATTGGGACTCAGCTTTATGAACACAAAAGGCTAATCCTTAAAATACAGCCTTATGAATACTTTCTTACTAGTAACCTTACTGTTAACAGTTCTCTCTCACAGAAGCTCTCACAAGTAAGAACAGCTCTCCTATGTTCTCCAAAATAATAGACACTAAAAATTAAAAGGCAGAAAAAATGCTCTTTTACCCAAAGAAATATGCTGCAGAAAGCTGAAGTGCGGCAGCAGTGGGAGCCCTTGCTGGTTTGCTGTGTATTATATAATATGTACACTACCAACAAAGAGTGGCACTGTCAGGACTGATGCCTTAAGTTTTAGCTTTCTTATTTTTCAGATTCTGTACTGCCTTAGTGTGTAACTCTGAACTTTATATAAAGTGTGAGCAAGTTCTCTTCACAGCTTAGTCAGACATAACAATCCTTTTCCAGCCCGAGAACCAAGGACACCATTGCATCTTCAGGCCCAAAAAGTGCAAACAACAGCGAATTGAGGAGAGCAATCTGGGAGGATGGGACTGCATAACCTGGAGCTGAAATTGGAAAATTGACCCCAATATATAAATGGACCAAGACTTATAAAAATGTGAAAACTCACAACCATGCATCCATCTTGCGTCTATCTTGGGTCCATCTTGAGTGTAGCCACGGCCAGGTTCTTGTACTGCCCGAAGTGTATCCTTGGTAGGCCTTTTAATAAATACCTACTTTATTCATTTAACTCTGTCTTACCTCTGTTCCAGGTAGTCTGTGGTGTTCTGTTTTTAAGTTTATTTGATTGTTAAATGGTTTGTTCCTGTGTACCCCTATTCTTTCCCCTCAGAGTGGTCCCTCCTAAGTTGTTTACCTCAAAGTTTTCCCGCCACTGACCTGTCTGTCAGTGGTGTCACTCTTTCCTCTCCTCCCCAATTTTCCAAATACATCCCTGTCAATTTTGAAAAATCCTACCCCTACCCATGTCCATCACCCTTGCCCTGCCCAGGTTCTTCCAGAACCTTCTCTATCAATCATCCCAGTCCTCCCAGGTGATTTGCCCCTCAAACCTCCCTCCACCCCTGGGTTTCTCCCATTTGCTCCCTGTCACCACTCATCCCTCCCTTGAAACTCCCCCATTGGTTACCTTATGTCCAAACCCCAGTTATTGTATTCTTTATAACTCCTTCCTGAGCCTGGCTCGGTGCCATTTGCCTCTGCCCCCATCTGGGAGAACAAAACACTTCTGAACAGCACGCATTTGGTTTCTCCCTTGCCTTGGATCCCTCGCAGGCAAGCACTTCACCAGCAAGTCCAACCCACTCCTCGTGGCTGCAGGCCAGGGGCACTCTGGGCTCAGCTGCCAGGTTTACTATCTCCCACCCACTGGTCGGGAGACCCCCCACAACCACAGTAGCCCATTTAGGCATCAGGACATTAATAAAAAAGTCATAAACATGAAATAATATCTCCTTCATCACAGGGCTAAGACACCCAGACCAAGCTCCCTTCCTTTGATTCAAGTGCTGTATGTCTGTAATAAGAAGGAGACACATAGAGGTAAAAACATTACAAGCCAAGAAGGTAAAATAGACCTACCTCCTACCTAAAATATTCCTACCTCCTTTTAAGAGTTGAGAATAAGAAGAAGACAAGTTTTGACAGTCAAGCCTGCAAAACAGATTTGTGCAAACTGTGTCCAGAACACTATATAAGTTATTTGTCAAAGGTCACACATGAAACTTCAGGCAGACTTAACAGTAAAGCTCATTTCTGTTGAAGATATTATTTGGTCCCTTAAAGAGCACTGGAGAATTTTGGTTCCCTTTGTCATATGTTCTGCCAGTTATCACCCAGGGAGAGGAATGGAGTGGGTTGGCTTTACTGAAAGTCTGTTTGCTGGAGAGGGCAGTTCTACAAATGTCCATTGGAGGTGAGAAGACAACCCTTGATCCTCCAACACACCTGAAGAATGGTGATCCTCGTCAAATCCTGAATAGATTTCAAATTGGAAAAGCTCCTGAGGCAAATAAGCTGTACCTTTGCTGAGAAGAGGAAATGAAGTGAGGAAGATTCTACCCCAATGTATTGCCATTTGGGTGTTTTCCCCTTTTACTGCTCTAACAACAAAGGATTGTAGTGAAGCTTCACCAAATAATGAAGACATATGACATAAGGGAATGAAAACTGCTCAAATTGTCAACACATTTTGTTTTGCTGCTCCATGTAAATCTTTTCTTTGCAGATGCAGATGTTATTCATTATGTTGTAGATAAATTCAGAAATGTGGTTTACACTGATTTAGCATTGTACTTATTTGGTTTTAAATCTAATGCACTGCAATAAGCCTTAAGTGCTACTTTGCTGTGAAACTTAAAAGTGAGCAGTACTGTAATTCTGCTTTGGTAGGATTTCTCTGCAAGCAATTTGCTTCAATTCAACAGCCTCTCACCGGGAATAAAACAACAAAAAAATCCACTTAAAGTGTAGCTTTCTTAATTGGCCTCAGTTTTTAAAACTCACATTTGAGGACTGTGTTATTAGTGGGGTTAGGTCTGAGAGACAGATACAACGACAAATCTCAAATCATGGCACTTAGCACTGAGCTCCTTATAATGCAAAAAAGCCTCAGACTATCAGCGAGTGACAGCTGGTAAGCCAGAGCAGAGCATGTTCTGGAAGCACAAAGGAAAGCTCACAAAATGCTGCTGGAGCTCTGCAAACCCAAATACCATACCTGTAACTCCTGCTGCCTATACCTGGGCTGTAAGCATGGGGCCACTCTTCTCCTTAATGATAGATAGTCTTTAATTGGGCTAGATGGAACCAGGTGACCTTTAAGGTCCTTTCCAACCCAAGCCATTCTTTGATTCTGATTGAGAGCCAAGATACATTTCCAGGCTGGATTTACGTGCTATCGCTTCTTCTGAATCCAACCCCCAGAATATGTTTTCCACATTTTTCATGCACTTGAAATGTCAAGGATATTTATTTTAACTGCTATTTTTCAGAGAATAACTGTCCTGAAGATATGGCATATAGCTACCAAAAATCCTAATACAGCAGCCCAAATATCAGTCTTCATTTCTGTTCCTGAAATTCTCTTCTCCTTTCATTTCCAGCCCAGATGTTGAGGACTTTGATAAATTGTCTTTTAAAATTAACCCATCTGCATAATCTACCTTCTAAATGAAAATTAGAACATTTTCTCCTTTTAAAGAAATATATTGGCTCCTCTAGTTTCAAAATACTTCTTTTAAATAGCACTATTCAAAAATCTTCAGCCAAATTCAAGTAAAACCCATTTTAAAACAAACATCTACATTTATGTCTCTGTAAGTGATATATACAATATGCTTGTTCATAATGCTCTTAATAACTTTTGAGAGGTAACCATCAAGTTCTTCATTTTTCTTCTTCTCAAACTCAGGAGTCTGATCCTTATAATAATCTACACGTATGACTCTCTATTCCATCTCCCCATTTTTCCTTGTAAATTATAAAACTTTCCGAAATAAGGCTAGGACATGAAGGACGAAACACAGCCTCATTTATCCAGTGTTAAAGAAAAAACAAGGCAAGTGACATTCTCTCTTTGAAGACATTTGTAAAAATTTCAGTAAGGATTTAAGGTAAGAACAACGCAGACTAGAAATGGAACTTGGCTGCTGTTGATGGCACTGGAGCTTTGGCCAACCATGTGAATTCCAGACCTGCCTAGAACCTAGAGATGACTGTTCCCAGAAGTACCTACAGCAGTAAAGGTGGTGATTTCTATAAAAACATACTGCATGCCTTCAGGACAAACCAGCTGAAGGGAGTTTTATCCCACTGCAGAAGCCTGGAATGTGAGGGGGGCAATGTGGATGTCCCAAATAAAGACAGCTGGATGGCTGTGGAGCCAACCAAGGCTTGCTGGTAAGAACATGCTCTTAGAAAGGACAGGTTTTGGGCTGGAGAAGGGGCCTGTGCAGAATAAGCATGTCTCCCAAACTCAGACAACCTTTTTACAACAGTCACTTATGGGCAGAAGCTGCTTTTTAATTCATGGTGAATCAGGGAACTCCTAGAGTGAATTGATTTATAAAGACAGAGGATACTTTTCTTTCCTCTTTTTCTTCTTTCCTGAAACTAAACTATGAACAGAATAACCTCTTATATTTAAATTCTAATTTTAATTTTCATGTTTTGTTATTTGGTGTGTTAGGCTTTTGTGGGTTTCTTTGGGGAGGTTTTTTTTTTTTAGATAAATATCATGATACATCTGAGCAAATAGATAGCAACTTCAAAATGGATTTTTGTTATAGTGACACGAAGTGGAACAATTGCCAATTTAAAAAATTCCTTGGACATCTTAGTAACCTTATTTACATGCAATCTTTGGAGGAAGTGAAGAATATCCTGTGACTTGCAAGAGAAGCTTATCTGTTAGTTTTCAGTAAATTTCCTGGCATCTTATAATGCTTCAGGGAAATAAAAAGCAAAAAAAGTCAAGTACAGCCTCCCAGCAGTACACTATTTGCTTTAAGTAGTGCCAGCTCTGCAATATGAACCAGCTTTTTTCAGCTTATTTTTTGTCAGTAGCAAACAAAAATACCTGGATAGTCCGACACAAGCTGTGCACATCCCAGTTTTTTCCTGTCATCCTCAAATCTGATCTCACTTACCGGTGTGCTCATCTCCATGTTCTCCAGCCTGCATTACTGTTTTAACTCTGCCTCCCTCATTCTCCAACATCATTTCTAGCTGCAGCTATCAAAACACATTCAGTAGCAGCAAAGTTCATCACAGTCAGTTACTAGAAACAGGGATTATTCAAGGATAAGAGGGGAAAATATAGATTATGCAATTCAGTTCATGACTGTGAGTTAGTGAGCAAAACCTAATTAAGAGTGCTATTGACCACTGTTAGCATGCATTTTAAATAGATTATTGATCATAAGTGTTACAAAAATGTATATGCTGATTAATGGCAAATATTAATGACAAACTCTATGATTACTGAAAATTAATTTATTGTGAACATTATAGACCTTTTCTAATTGTGAATTTTCATGTCATATCCAAAAAAACAGGTATAAAATTTTCAAGCTGGGATTTCTAGTGTTGCTTTTCAAAGTAATCCTAAGGGAATATTGACTGTAGCAGTTCATTGACACAAAATCTAGCAATGTAAGCAAAGGTACCAGGGTATGTACCAATTTCTGCCACGGGCTTTTTCCATGACAACATCCATGTCTATGCATATGTCTTTGTGTCTTCTCTCCCTGTGCTCTTTTCAAATCAGATAGGAAATATCTGAGAAAAGAGAAAATGTAGCCTTGATCTACCCCCAGGACACAGTCGCAGAAAAACCCTGTTTCTTTAGTAATAGCAGTCCTATTTTCTTAATTCCCAGAGGAAATACTGATTAGTAGTACCTCCTGGGCAACACATTTCAGACACTTTACATTTCAGGTAACTTATTAAAAGTACTTAGAATACTTTACATCTCTGTTCTATAGAGCTGCAGTTCTGGCTTTTCTCAGCTTCAACAGATGTTGCTGCATTGGCAAATTCAGCAAAACAGTAGAAACACCATATTTTATTTTTAATCATATCTGATTTTTAAGACAACATTATTAAACCGTGTTGGGAAGTGGAATTTTGCATATAATATGACAAAGCCTTTCAGTCTAATCATGACATGAAGGTATATGTAGTTTGTTGGCTCAAGTGATTACAAAAAGACAATATTCTTCAGTGTTTGGTATCATGGAGGGGATTCACACCATGGTGTTTGAGTGTAATTGCTTGTCCCCTTTATTCTCTGTTGTGTCTGCAACAAAAAATGGGACACATGAGACTGATAAGGCACAGTACATAGGGAAATAAATACTTGAGCAGGTTCAAAGGTTCCTTAGGGTATCCCTCTCTCTCAACACAATCTCTCAAATTAGTCTAAAAGCTGCTCCTCTAGGAATCCAGTGTGTGTGTACCCTCAAGTCCCTCAAAATGTCTCATGTTTTGAACATAATCAATGTTTTGCAGACCTATTGCTTCAAAGAAAAAACAGTCAAATCTTCCAGATCTCTGAATTACTATACCTAAGATGTAGAAAAATCTAAGAAATAGGTATCAAAATACTTTTTTATTTATGGAGAATTCACACAAAGGTGGAAATTAGCTTTCCTAATGCCAATAGGATTTTGCTATTAGCTTCAATGGAATCAAGACTTAATGCTCAGACCTTAAGTTAAACAACTTTTCAGCTGCTAGTAGGTCTGAAATGCTGTCATCTGCATTTTTTATTCTTCAGGTCCATTTGAACAATGTGTGACAGATATGCTGAGTCCTCGTCAAGCGTGTTTAAAGAAACATTGTTGAACTGATCACTTAAAATGATCAAAGTTTTTAGAAACAGGAAACTGCAGCCAAGATTTACAGCTCAGGAAAGTACTCTTCTATGTCTTGACATGATTTCAAATGCATATATATATATATATATACATACACACATTTAATGGCTTTTGTTGCATAATAATTCCAGCCACAGAAACTCAATATCTAATATATCTATTATTAGTTCTTGATACAGAACAGAAATAGCTGACTAGCATTGTCTTACAAATTCATTAAAATGTGCTATGCTGGTTAATCACATGGACACATGGATATGTTCCTTTTCATTTTTTTTCAGTATAGTGTTTAACACCTTCACTGCTATTCCACAAAATCATAACAAGACCTTTACACATTTCTGCCAACAGGCACCTTAAAGATGGCACACATACAGTCTGAGAGATGAAAAGATATGCAAATCTTTTTAAACTCGAATCTGATTATTAAATTTTATTTTATCATTTATTTATTTATTTTATCATTTATTTATTTATTTTATTTTATCAAATTATTTGATAAAAATAGAGGCCATAATAGAGATAAGTAAAAAAAAAGTATTTAATTTTTGTAACAGAAAACACTATAGGCTGGATAATCATTCTCATTTCAGATTTGTGTGCAGAAGAGTGAAAGGGAGACAGTTTTTAAAGAAAAACAGGGTTTGGTGTGTGAAAGGCATAAAAATACTTGGAAAATCTACCTGAGCTTCAACTGCATTTTTCTTCTCTTGAAGAGTTTAATGAACCTGAGGCAGTGAGTCAACAGAAACTTGGTACAAAACCTCTCCCTGATCCTTGGATCAGCCTGTAAATGCTACTGGGGTAAGCCAAACTCACTGCTATTGAAAAAATGACAGCTTCACTCAGGACACTGATTGTGCCCTCAAAGTTGTTTCAGTTGCACACCTGGTCAACAGAGAGAAAAAAAAATGTCATTATACCCACAGAATAATTTATTTTCTGTTTAATCTTGTAGGGGAAAAAAAGAAGAAGAAAAAAAAAGTAAAGCAGAAAGACGTTTTGGAGTTTCCTCAATATATGGAATGGAAAAATGCCCATGATGATAAATAAGATCATTGCTGTGCTCGTCAAATATTTTTATTTTCTTCTTTTTCTTTTGGATCATATCCCGGAAGTGCAAGACTGTAGCATCCCAAGACACTCCTTCAAACTCTCAGTTCTTATTTAGGATTTTAAGCTGCTCTATCCCCAGCCTGTAGCAGAAGTCCTATAGTAACAGCTAAATCATCAACTAATGGCAGAATGCAGTTCACATAACATATCCCTTTAGTATTTGAGTAGTTACAATAAAATCAACAACCTTACTCTCAGAGTAAGTCACAATTCAAGTGTAATGGCATACAGCCCATAGCATCTTGAAAAAGTTAATCAATACAATCAAGATTTCTCTCTCAATAATAGTATCATTTGATCCATGAAAAAATTTATAAGGTTTGAGCAAATATAGAATAATTACAGAATCATAGAATGGTTTGCGTTGGAAGGGACCTTAAAGATCACCTGTTTCTAACCTCCTGCCATGACCAGGGGCAACTTCCAGCAGACCAGATTGCTCAAGGACACATCCAGCTAGCCTTGTAAACTTCCAGGGATGGGGCTCCCACAACTTCTCCAGCAACCTCTGCAGGTGCCTCACCACCCCCACAGTAAAGAGTATAACTACCTTAAATTGTTTTTAATAGCAGACATAATTTTTAACCACATCCTAAATCCTTGCTTTCTATTTCAAATAGTTACTTGCTAAAAAAAAAAAAAAAAAGTAAAAAGTGTAGGCCTTTAGATCTCTAGTAATATGCAACTGTATCAGGAATTTAAACCAAATTTTTACAATGTACCTAATTTTATCTGTCACAATTTTCTTTTTCAAAGGTATAATTACAACAGCTAATGTAACACTCTCACTAATTTATACCATAAACACAGATGATCTGTCACAAGGCAATCTTTGCATAACACTTCTTAGACAAAATCCGAAGCTATTAAAAAAGTGTGAATTGCATATGCCCACTTGCCTAAAATAGATTGGGTAAAAATTAATGTGTTTCAACTAGTCAAGGGGAAAGTTTCTGTTTATTATTTAAAATTCAATGCTCTTTAGAGGCAGCTCCTACAAAGTATATGGAAGGAGAACTGTTGTCAGGTTTTCTAATCAGGAACTTAACTGTGTTGTCTTAAAAACAGATATTTGAGAAAATTATTACAGTGTTTCTATATATGTGGACAAGTTTTATATGCATGTATATACATATATATGTGTGCACATTAGACATGTTCATATAATGCCTCACTGACTTCCTCTGGTAACTATATCACAAACTTATTAATGAATACATTAAATTTGTTTCCCAGGGAAATCATGAATGCCCCATTCCTGGAAGTGTCCAAGGCCAGGTTGGATGAGGCTTTTGGTCTGGTGGAAGGTGTCTCTGCCCATGGTAGGGGGTTGGAACAAGGTGATCTTTCAGGTCCCTTCCAACTCAAACTTTTTCCTTTTTTTTTTTTTTAACAGTATAAACACTGAATTTTAAATAGCAGAAATTTTGTCCAGGTTCTACCCTGAGTGACCCCTGTTTTACAGCTGCAGCACTCCACTCTCATCCTCAGACCTCAGAGACTCTGGCTGCTCTGTGTTCACATCTGCCTGCCCGCTCTGATTGGCAAGAGGGGAGCTGATATTTGCTGCTCATGCACAATAGGATTCCTGTCTGTCTGCATGTGAATTCCTGCAGAGACTGGACACAAACATGTAATGACATCACTCTGCCTTCTTCAGGTTACTGTGCTCTAAGTGCTTTTCTTTTTATCTGCTGTTAAGAGACAAATGTTTACTCAAATGGAGCTGCATGCCAATGCCTCCACTAAAACTCTGCCCAGCAAATACCCTGCATCTATCCTTTACTCATACTTTTTCAATTCACCATTGCAGTCCACTGAAAGCACTCCTTTAATTTTGTGTTTGTCCAATGTATTTTGTCTTTCACGGGGACACTGCAAAACAAGGAAATTAATACTTCCAAGGAAAGGAAGAGCACCTTGGTCACCACAGGCCTGGAGAGCAGGTAGGCACCAAATACTATGCTGCAAAATTTTGTTTACTTACAGCACTAAATGGGAATTATGTGTCTCTGTAGGAAAGTAGATGCCTAGACACATTCAAGAGCCACATTCACTAAAATTCCACAGACATTTGAAGGAAATAGGACTGAGAATTAAAAATAAATAATGAGCTATGTCCTCAGAGCACCACACTCACAGACATATTTCTCCTTTTTTCTCCCACAGGGTTTGTATTTTGAGCTTCTGCCTTTTGATCAAAGAATACTCCTTGTTACATCTAGTAGTCTGATGCATAAATTGCTAAGACATCTGATGGGCTAAATGCCCAGGTATAAGTGTGGGTGTCCAAAATATCTCTCAGCAGAGAGCCTGGCTTTGCCTTACATGCTTTGGTAGTGGCCAGGGAAGGAACGTGCATGTGATAGGAACTAAACTGCAGAGGAAAGAAACGGTATTTCCCAACATAGATTCAAATCAAAATAAGTTCTTGGAAGGTTTCCTTGTATTTAACATCTGAGAAGACTGTGACTGAACTGGGAATGAAGTCTTGTACATTTGCGAATTCATGTGGTGCCATCAAGACACTGAAGTCAGAGAGGTCAAGGGGCAAGCATTGTTGGTTATTGAATTATTTAACTCACACTTTACAGAACACAACACAGTCTTCCTTTGATCTTGCTGAAAGCTGAAGAAGGTGTTTTAATGTGGAAAAGACAGGAATCAAGGTCAGAAAAGGCTCTTTGATATGGCCACATGACAATGCTGCGTTAGGGCAAGAGGGAAGACACAGCAGCACTGTAGAACAACTCTCTCCCCCAAATTTCATTCAGCTACACAGGATGCAGAATGACATTGTTAGAAACCTTGCCACCACAAACAGACAGTTTGCTCAGGAAAGTACTTGGAAAAGATAAGTGAAATTCCCAGGGGAGGGGAGAAAACTGATTTAAGATATCAAAAGGTAGGTGACTCAGTTGCTGAAGTACAAGCTTATAATGATTTAGATTGAACTGACTAGAACTTGGGACATGCTAATCCCCCTCTTCATTGATAATAAGCTTACAAAAAAGGTCTGATTTTTAGGTGACTGAAGTTTTATGGGCAGCCTCTGTCATAAATCACAAAAGATTGGTTTATGCTGCAGTCAAAAGCTGTGTAAACACAACAAAAGTAGTATACTGCTGCACCAAAATTAGATCAAATATAACTACCTAAGCTTCTGTTGGACCTTTGGCAGCAATATAAGCTCATATTTCAGCTTTCTGTGCCCAAGTTCCTTATATGTAGAATGGAGACAAACTATCTCTATTTGTTAAACCAGCAATTTTAAATGGACAATTAGTAGTGAGAGCCTAGTCTGTTCCAGTTATATCAGATACATTAATTTATTGTCAGATTAAGTAAAACAAAGTGTGAAATCAATATACATTGCATATGGGATGAGTAAATTGCTCATGACTCCACTGGCCAAACTTCATGCTATAAAAGGGAGAATGCTGCAATTTGTTTAATGTTTCTCTAGTCATCAGTTCCCTCCTTGCTTGTGTTCAGCCTGATACTGACTTTTCACTTCACAAATTGCAATACTGCTAACACCTAGTTGACTACATGTTCTTGTCATGAAGAAATCCTCTGTCAGGATTTATTTTTTTCCTTTAAATTCCTCCATCTGTGATGTCTCTTTTCTGTGCCACTGGGTCATTCTTGCCTCTGTATTACAGTGTCCCACATCTTTGTTTAAAATATTCCACCCATGGCAATCAAGACTTTGACTCAATTTCCATGTCTTTGTATTTATATGTAAGGAAAACAAAACCAGTAAGAAAGAAGAGAGAAAGAGAGAGGAGGCAGTGTGTGACTTCATTATTTAAACAAAAGAGAGTTTACTTGCAGAGAATGATGTTCCTTTGTTCTCATTCACATCAAAATAAATTACTGTTTTCTTAATCTTTCCTAATGACATTGTTTGTGGCAATGGGCAGTCTCTTACATTTATACATTTGAACAGTGGAAAAACAATGAGACCCAATCTCTAAAAATTCTGGAATTATCAGAATTTTATTGTTGTAAAACATAATTTAGCAAATTTTAGCCATCTGTGTTTGGCTATACTCCTATGGTTTTGTTCTCATACTTCAGCATATTCCTGCATTTGTTTGAAGGGTTAGACCATAGATTTGAAATATGAGTTTTCTTTTCATTGCAAAAAAATAAATGTTTTTAAGCCCATATATATTTGCTGTTTTCAAAAGCAGGTGACTTAGAGAAGATTGAGATGTGGCCACACATTCTGTGTTTCTTAAGCCGAACATCCACAAAAGAGTGAGGCTGACTTCAAAAAAAGCTGAAATCTTTATTTATATATTTTTTCCCACTGTAATGTAGTTTGGGAAATGCCATGGGTATTTCAACAGGTCTTTGCAAGCCTAACAGTGCCATAGACTTCACTCAGGTGCAGTGAAGAACAGAGGTGCTTTATCATTTAGTTAAAGGATCACTGTGAAGTGTCTGGGGCCGGACACTTCTCTGCTCCTCTCATTTTGTTTTCTGAAGCTTAAAATAAAAAAGATTGTGTATTACTGACACATATGCTGGCAATCATAGCGTGTCTAACTCTTCCAAATGATGGGTAAGATATCCCCTAGCCATGGGAAAAAAAAATCCATAACAGATTTAATTGCCAAATTTATAGAGAAATAACTTTGTCTTTTTGCAACACACACAAGTTCACTTCAGGAATTAAATACTTAATGGTTCAGGATTAGACATTTTCCAATCTCTGTTGCCTCCATTTGTGAAGACCTTTGGAAACTATACAGTGCTTATTGAACAAAATTAGTAATTGCCAAACTTAGCCATTCCTTAGTAATTACAGATCAGGTAGCAAGTTCCTTGGGGCAGGGATCAAGTGCTGTGGCATTTTCTTGGAAAATGCACAGGAAACACTTGGCCAGAGAGACAAAAAATGAATACAAAGAGTCATAAATAATAAATACTAGTAAATGCCAATGTTTGGGGGTAGCTATTTATCTTCTGTAAAACCATAAAACTTCTGCCAGCTATGGTAGGATGACGTCAGTTTGCACAAGAGAAAGTCAGAATTCTATCAAAAAAAGGGACCCATTCCACCCAGTTTTCCTGCTCTACCCCTCACCTACACATGAATACAATACTTCAAGAAGAGGAAACTAGTTAGTTTTCTTGGTAGGGATATTCAACGCATCTATAGACATTTTACATCACTTGGGCCAATGGTCATGCTTTGCTCCCTGAGTCCAGTATTACAGAAATAACATCTTGCATGCCTCAGGTGCAATGTATCCATGTGCCAAAAGCATCTCAAAGTTGCTGCTGTGTGATGAGGAACTCACTGCACAACTTTCTGTACATTCCCCAAGCACCAAGAGTTCTGCAGCTGAAGTTACAGCCTGTGCTGCTCTGATGTTGCAGTAATGATGCACAAAAGTACAGCTGTTATCAACTCTCTGAGCACTGTCAAAAAATGTTATTTTTGCCCTTTTGTCTTTTTTTGCAGTGTCACTGTCTGGAAGAGAATGCAAGGACTTGAAAGGGATTAAGGGCTCTCTTCCTCTGTAGTTTACCTAACAGCAGAAGACCATTACTGATCTGGGATATGACAAGAAAGCCTTAAACCCACTTAAAGCAAACAAAAGGAGTGCCCTGCACTCCTCAAAGACTGATTTAAACAGTATTTTTTTAAAGTTAAAGAAAATTTCACATGGACTGACACATATGTGTCCATTTCACAGCCAGGCAATTTGAAACAGGCTTGGTGTTAAACCCAGAAACTGGAGCTCATAAGGGCATTCTAACATGCAGCATTTCTTAGAGCAGTTTGAAGGATACTGCCATAATAAAGGTAAGATCCTTGTCATTTTGTCATTCCAAATTTCTTTCATCTGGGATTTAGTTCATGTGGCCTATCTACATTTTCCAAATGATTGTAAGCATTAATGCTGGCAAAAATAGTTGTGAGCAAGCTCTTTGCTAGGAATCAAAATGGTTTCACTGAATAAATTGTTTTATTAACACAATACTAATTTACATTAGGCAAAGACTTGTTCTCAGGGTACTGCTGGGAGTGTCTATCTGGCATGATCTGAACCCTTCATGATTTGAGTTAGGTTGGACAGCCTGGTTCTAGACATCATGTGAGATTAACACTGCTGCTTTCCATGGGGCTTTGATGATCCCTTCTCTACATGTGAAATCAAACTCACATGATGAGTCTTCATTTATGTATTCTGCTTTGGGCAAAACAACTCAGGAAGGTTGTGGGACAGATGGAGAATGATCTGAGGTGAGCAGCATGAGTTTAGAGGCCTTGAAAATATGGTCTGAGAGGAAAGACTGAAGAAATCATTACTGCTTAGTTTAGAAGGACTGACAGGAGACATAAACACACATGAAATATAAGAGGGTATATAAAGGACATGACCCTCAATCATATCTGCTCTGGTCAGGAGATCAAACACTGGACATTAGAAAGCTGATGAAGGGTAGAGATGGTGAGGCACTGGAATACTCTTTTGAAATCATCATTGCTAGAGATTTCTGAGAGTAGGCTAGAAAAAAATGGGTCAGGAATGGTATGAGCATATGGAATCTTGTACTTCTTTATGTGATTTTTAAAAAAATTTACTTTGTTTATGTGCTGCAAACTCCTTCTCTTACTTTTTCTACTTTCTTTGCCATTTTTAAAAATCTGTCTCCCTTTCCAGAGCTTGCAAGTACAAGTTTCTACCTTTCCAGGGACACATGGACACCCTCTAGAAACTAGCAAACAGCCAAAGAGTTTTCAGCCATCTGATCCCCCTTTCCTGAAGTGGCAGCACACAAACCTTTTCCATGTTTTCCTGTCTCCTCTATTGGCTGTCTAGA
Source organism: Irena cyanogastra (assembly GCA_013397155.1). Lineage (NCBI taxonomy): Eukaryota > Metazoa > Chordata > Aves > Passeriformes > Irenidae > Irena > Irena cyanogastra. The sequence continues at coordinate 550,891 of VWZV01012176.1, read as the reverse complement.
GAGGCTCAGTGTACGTGGCTTCCCCACTGACCTGACAGGCACTCTATGCTGGAGCAGCACATGCTCTGTGACCCGACCAGGTGTTTGCCATTATTATGGAAATCACTGAGAAATGTTTCTTCCTCTCAGTCTAACTCGCCTTAACACAACAATTGTGCTGTGGATATTTATTCTCCATATCAAACAGAATAAAAAGCAGTGTAGGACACTCACAGTGTCTCATCTCTCCCTTTCTTTGCCATTAAGGGGGAAGGGAAGGGAACCAGGAGAAAACTTCTGGAAGAAAACTAACCTGTTATATCAAATTCTCTTCCTGATGTTGTGAGAGCTACCTTAGAGATACAGCCACAAGAAATAGAACAAAAACCACAACTCATGTTTAAAGTAAATCTACTGCTTTCAAAATATTCTAAAATATCTTAACAAATCATATTCTTTTAAAGCTCTTCATAGTTTGAAATGAAGACATGCACAGATTTTTTTAAATTAAAAAAAGCAAAAAATAGACTATCGATAAATTTAAAACTTATGGTGCAATGGTATAAATTACTTACTACATATAACAGAAATAATAAATATTTCAACACATTTCAACAAAAAACGACAAGTAGAAAACAAAATTTCTTGATTTGGGAATGATGTATCAGAATAATGAATAAGAGTTCATTGCATTGCCTATACTTTTTCACAAGTGGAAATTTTCTTGTATATATCTGTGCATGTGTGTATATATATTATTAGTGGAAAAAAATCCATGTAAACTGTTAAGTCAAGCACACAAAATATCAAAATATAGCATTGAGGAATTAGAAGCTTGGTCTTGTCTCTTATTGATCCCTTGTACATCTGGAAACATCAGCTGGAGAGCCATTCTTGCCATTAAGAATTGTCATTCATGGTACATTCCTTTGGAGAGCTGCCTGTAGGTCCTGCCATGTCTCCCCACCTTATGGAAATGCATTCTTCAATCTCCTTCCAGCATAAGGAAAAGGCTCATTTCAAAGCAGACAGCAGAAGGACATTTATGGCCCTCTAAATGAGTTCTCACCTGGAGGACTGTGCAGCAGCCCACCAGTCTTACACATCATTATTCTCTACAGGGGTAATGTCATTCCTCAAATGCTTGTTATTAAATTTTTTCAGCATAGACATTCTGAGAGCATTGATTTAATTACATTTTTATGCATAATAATATATCTTTACTGAATCTGAGGGTTGTGGAAGACTTAGTCTTTATAGGGTGGTAATTCAAGAAAGAGAAAAAGATGCATTGCTTGGAAACCTGAATTCAAATGCAAACCTAGAAAAAATTCTGTGAAGCTCTGCCAAAAGGATTTTGGAAAGCAGACAGAAATCTACCCTAGTCTAGGAAAGCTGGCAAAAGAAACAGGCCAAATAGTTAAAAAGTCTCTCCTGTCTGTGTTATGGAGAAGAACACATTCCATCACTGGAAATTAGGCTCCTTAATTTTAATTGCAAACCATTGCTTTGGTCTCTTGTGACCATGAATTTTATAGGCTAGACAGACATTTCCTTTTATCAGCTCTAATTTTCTTCTTATCCTCTAGTCTCTGAGATTCACCATGCCATGTAAAATAACAGCTGCAGATACTATTGACCTGAATCTAATATTTATACACAGCTCCGGGCAGGGAACTGTTTAGCACATCATTTCTCCCAATCCACAAGTGGCAGGTTTGTACATTACAGCTGATCTCACACAGTCCCAAATTCACTGGGTTGTACCTTTGAGTGTCTGCTCTACATGGACATTAAGGTGGAAGATATTTTTAAAGTGTGTTTTGCTCATTTTTCAAGCAGCATTATCACTTGCAAAGCAACTTTTATACAGTGTTATGATTCACTTCAGATCAAAATCAGGCCATGGCAAATGCTTGTCATCCATACTTCGGAAAATATGACTTATTTATAAACCACAGAATAAATAAATAAACTTCAAAAAAAATCCAGTCAGCACAAGAATAGCAGAAATGAGGACCATGGAGGAGTAATGAGACAAAGAAGAGCTCTCATATTTCAGAACCTCAGCCAATCTCTGCCTTTGCAAATGTAGAACAGTCCTCAGAAAGGGGAAAACTTCACAAAACATTGGAGTCTAGACAAGCTACACTACCAGAAAAACACTGTGCTAAAATAGCATCACCTCCTGCTGAACTGCATCAAAAGCCTCCATGAGACATAAACATAACAATAGATATGACTATTAAATTAAAAAGTGAAATGGAGAAAGAGAGAGGTGGGAACCCCAACAAGCACAATGAGGCTGAAAAAGCTCCAGCCCAGCCAAATGTCAGGGCACCCTGATGAAAAAGCACACACAAGATGAAAAGGCATGTCATGAAGTCATTGCTTGCATTTTATCAGCCAAGCCACAGATCTCATAAAGGTGGAAAGTTAAAGTATCCCACACCAAAGTAACCTATTGCATTACAAAGGAGATGAGTAGCAGAGCTGCTTAACAAATGTATTACACTTCAAAGCCAGCAGCCAGCAAGTGGCATCATTAGGCATCCATGAAAGGAAAAGTGGGACTACAGAGCATCAAAAATAGAAGGATCAACAGAAAATGGATTACAGCTATAGGTACCATGAGATTTCTGTAGACTCCCCTGGAAAAACTTACAATATTCAATAATTCTCAATAAATACATGTCCATTATTGGATTTGCTAATGCAGCTATTCTATATTCTTTTTTTGTTTTCTCTACTTGTAAGGTGTGATAATTCATTACTACTACCCAACAGCTGAACTTCATTCCTATAGTTTAAAGAGCCTTGATGAAAGTAAAAACTTTTTTATTTAAACCACAATTTTAACAACACTCAAGGTTAACAATACTCAAAATGATATTCAGTGATATTCAAATATCCCCTCCTGCTAATGAGTGCTGCACAAGGAGGCAGCCTTGCCCTGAAAATTTTGATATCTAAGACACAAGGTAAGGAGCACCTTCCAAGAGAGAGAACACAAGTATTAATTGTCTCATTACCTAGCCTCCAGACAATAGAGTTGTAGCCCTTGACAGCTGTGTTGAAGGCATCATAGCAAAAGTAACTTCAGTAATCAAAATATATAAACACTTGAGAAGTGTTTCCAGAAATGTAGAGTAGATTGTGTTGAAAGGGATATTTAAAGGTCACCCAGTCCAGGGCCCCTGCAATGAGGATGGACATCTTCAACCCAATTGGAGCTCCAAGCCCTGTCCAATCTGACCTTGAATGTTTCCAGAGATAGGGCACCCATCACCTTTCTGGACAATGTCTTCCATTGTTTCACCACCTTGATTGTAAAAATATTCTGCCTTATATCTAATCTAAATTGACCCTCTTTTAGTTTACCATTACCTCTTGTCCAGCCTTTGAACTGGCTTCCTTTGTGTGGACACAGAGGAAGAACAATCTCATCTAGATCATGAGAAGTATACAACAGCTATGTGACACAATGCAAAATTCATCTGATCAAACTTTAGGCATCTATCATGCAAACAGAGACATTTGGGACAGAAATCAGACAGAAAAATTGAGATTTATCCCAGTTACAGCTAAATTTATCTCTAAGGCTTCAGTGACTGCAGAGATTGTTAAATCTCTGCTGAGGATGGCAGGAGTTGAGATGTTTGGCTCACATGCAGATACCTGAACTGAAGACACCTCATTTAGATGTCTGAGCCCCAAGCTGAATCCCACCCCCTGCAGCAGGATTTCATTGACTGAATATGGGCATCTAATGTCCTCTGAGACATGCCCAACTTCCACACATTGCACCAGAAAAACACGAGGGATTGTCCCGAGTTCTGTGCACAACTGTCCTCCCCACACAAATTGTTTGGATACCTGTAAGAATATCAAATGACACAAAAAGCTGATGTTTCAGCAACCAAAACCACTTATGTGAAGTGTTAAATGCCCACTTATAGAATGCAATGTATCCGACTCATTTTAGATGTCTACTTTAATACAAGTTGGAAAAAACAGGAAATTTAAATATATATATAACATAGAAAATATTATAATATTCACATAATAATTTACATGTTTCAAGTTTCCCAGTGAAATGTCAGCTATTGTTTTATGCACATTTTAAGCTGTATTGCAAATATTAATTCAAGTTTATTGAAAAAGTTATGATCTTCATATGAATTTTTTTATTTTTTCATTTTCAAAACAGACATTTGTCAACCTGTTTCTCTGGCAAATGATGCCTATATGATCAGCCTCTGTGTTATGTGTCTGTCATTCCTTTTTCCTTGCAAATATCTTTAAAACCTTATTTTCAATTTCAAGCATCTAGAGGGAAGATATCTCACAGCTGTAAAGGACAAAGAAGTTTCATTAAGAGGGAAGTGATGTAAAATAGTGAACCTGCTGTGGAAATGTTGAGAGGTTTTGATTAAAAACAAAATTAAACCACTTCAGACAATCCATATCAGCAAAAGGTACAGGAAAAGCATCAGCTGGAATGGACACTTTATTAGAGAGAGGAACTTTATTAGAGACAGACTTGAAACACAGAGCCAGAAGGCTACAGACGTCAAAAATCTACTTTCACAAAACTTCAGAAATATAGAAATTGTTTGGTAAAGAAGTTAATCTGTAAAATACTAATGTAAGTAGTGTTTGCAATATGGTTAGGTGAAGAAAAACCTTTCTCAACCTAACGACATTACAAAAACTTTTCTCTCTATACAGAGAGAAAAGGAGGGGAAAGAATCTCAGATTCATAGAAAGAATCAGAAAGGAGGATTAATAACACCTTCCAATGAACTTCCTGGTAAAGAATGGTGGAGAGAGACTTAATCATGTTGTAGCAAATTTCAGTTTAGAGTGAGGAGATTGTGACTCACATGAAGTGTAAGACACTGAAGTACAGACAGGACACAAAAATGTTTCTAAATGTGAATTATCATTTGCATTTTTGGTGGTTTAGGGTTTTTAAATTTTCAGAATATCAATAAAAAATAATTCTGCGTGCTGTTGACAGAGACTAGAATGGTAAACAAACTTGAACATCCAGTCTGCCTTTCATCCCCTCTATTTTTAAATCTGAGCTACTATTTTTAAGTTTGAGCTAATCAACTGGTCAAGACTATCATAGAAAGCCAATAAAAAGCAACCACCAAAAATTACAACAACAACAACAACAACAAAAAAACAAACAAGCAAACAAAACAAAACCCAAACAAGCAAACAAAAAAAAAAAAATCAAACCCAAACAACCAAAGCCTAACAATTTATTCTATGATAACTGTATTACTTTGGAACAAAGTCCCTTCAAGGGGCAGTTTAGACATCTATCTAAACAATTTACTGGGAATGCCACCTCCAGACTAGCTCAGGAAACCAGTTTGGGAATTCATAGTGAAAACCAAAATATGGTCCGAACAAGAGAAATGTGGATGATAAGGAGAAAAGGCCAGGTGTGCCTATGGCTCTTTGGTGCACAGCTTTATAAGTAGGTGCCTAAATTCTTATTCAGTCCTTTTTATCATACTTGTATCTTTCATTGGATGTAGCTCAAGGATTTTACACTCTCATGCACTAATCTGTACTACTTTAAGATTCATTAAGTCTATGAGATATCAATACAATAGATTTGGGGTGGGAAGGGATTCTTCTTGGTTCATGAAATGCCAAAATGAAAGAAAATGTTAAATAAAATTTAATACCTTTACATATCTGTTCACACATTCATCCTTGTGAAGAAATGAGAAGTAAATTTGTTTCCTTTCTTTTCCAGGAAAATTATTTTTCCTCCTTATGGATAACATTGTGGCACCATAGAACTCAATAGAAATTCTGCCACGAGTTTCAACATCATTAAAGTATCACTGAAAACTATAACATGTCTAAACTCTCTTCCTAAATTTTCTGCTATATATAATTTATAGAGACACACACGTTCAGATCTATATATATATATCAGAAAGTTAGCCTTGGAACAGCATCTCCCTGCTTCTGTGAAGTGCTTCAGTGCTCTGTCTTTCTGGTTTTGGACAGAATTCTGTGCTTTCATTATTCTTTTCCTCTTTAGAGTAACAAAGAAATAGTGCAAGAAAGTTGTGGCACACCCAGACATGGGGGAGGAGTTTTTTTCCTGTGATAGGAAAAAAAACCCCCATTGCTCAACAAGTTCTACCAATACTTGACAATGAATTTGGCAAGTGAAAGTCTCTATCTCTTTAAACCTATTCAGAGAAAATTTGGATTTATCAAGCAATCAGACACTTTCTGACAGTGCTCAACAGGAAACAACAGCTGGCTAATTTAAAGTCACTGATAAAGCTGAGAGATTTAGTACAAATTAAACAACGTGGAGAATTCTGTTGTACAAAGTCCTGAAGCAGTGAAGTCTTCTCTCTTTTACTTCATTTCTAATCCTATTTAAAATCTGCTAGTTTCACAAATAGAACCCAGGTGTTTGAGTAAACCAACTGTAGCAACTGAAGTCTCAGTTTCCCTTAGTTCTAAAGATATCCAAGTCCCTTACAAAACTCCACATTCCAGAAACCTCCCTATACCACTCACAATTTACAGGGCTACGAGGAAGCCTGTGTGGTATTTGTGGTATTCCCAGGTGCAGAAATCTGCTTTTCCTGTTGCTGAACTCCATAAGGCTCCTTCCCATCTGCCCTTTTCTCCAGCCTGTCAAGATCCCTCTGACCACCAGCACATGGATCCATGCCTTGTGGATCATCTGCTCCTGCTTTGTACTTTCTGCAGATCCACTCCAGGTGCGTTCTATCCCATCATGTAAGCCACTAATGGAGATGTTAAATGGTGTTGTTCCCTGTAGCAGCATGATTTCCCTACCACACATCCTCCGTGGCTCCTCCCAGGCACCTCCTTGTCCTTCATACATTTGGAAATGCCTTCCAGAATCAGTCACTCCATTTCCTCTCCCAGAGCTGAAGTGAGCAGGACCAGCCTGCAGTTCCTTGGATACCATTTTCCCTTACTGAAGATAGGACTGACATTTTCTTTTTTCCATTGTTTTTTTTTTTTTTTTCCACCTGACACAGCCCTTCAAGTAAGGTCAACAGTGGTGTCTCACTGACAACACTGACCTGCCTCAGCACTAATAGCTGTGTCCTGTTGTCCTGCTACCTAAGTAACTAGCATGGAGTATTGTATGGCCAGTTTCCTGACATGACCTGATATTTTTCCACCAGGAGTCAGTTTTCCTCATTCCAGACTTTCCTTTTGCTCTCAGTGACTGGGGATTCCTGAATCTGTCTTATCAGTAAAGGACTGGTTAGAAAAGCCACTGAATTCCTTGTCCTTTGTCACTGGGTATCCTGCCCCCTTAGCAGCAGATCCACCTTTTCTCTAATCTTTTTATTACATCTCTCACCAGCTCCACCTGGGCTTTGGCTTTCCCAACTGCTGCCAATGCCCCTTACATTCCTGCAGGATAACCTGTCTCTCCTCCCACCTCTTTTATGGTTCCTTTTTATGTTATACATTTTTAGGACCTCCTTCTTCATCCTCACAGACTTCCTGCTGCCTTTGCTTGCCTTCCTGTAAATCATGATTTTTGTTGCTGAGCTTGGAGGGTGATACTTAAAAATCAATCAACTCTCCTGGGACCCTTCTCTCATCCATTACTCTCTCCCACAGGATTCTTCCAAGATCACTATAGACTTACTGTGTGGTAGAAAAACAGAAGGCTTCAGAATTGCTGCTTCCCAAGGGATAAAGACTGAAAAATAGAGCAGTTAGACTTTATGAATCCCAACCATGGCAGGGTTCAGGGCCAGGCTGGACAAGGCCTTGAGCAACCTGGTGTAGTGGGAGGTGTCTGTAATGGAGGGGTTGGGACAAGATGATCTTTAAGATCCTTTCCAACCCTTGAAATTCTATTATTCTATGATTGGAGCTTGCCTAGCTTAGCTGTCTTGGTGGTGGTGTGTTTTCTTCATTTAATACAAATATTGTTTCTTATACTAATTAATTTTGAGACTGGGGAAAACTAGGTCACTGAGCATCAGAAATATTATTTTAGCTCTCATGTTTCTGTGTGGAGGCTCTAATGAGTGTGTTAATATTGATTTCTTCACATTAGAACCTAGTTCTTGTTGCCAGTCAAGTTCTGGCAGAAGAGTTGCATTATTATTATTTTTTAATTATGCATTTTAAGTATGGTGATTGCCTTTCTGAGAAGAAAACAACAGCAAGAATAATAAAAAATTAGGTATCCAAATACCCCAAGGTGATAATGCTTAGCAAGAGACACATATAATTGTTTATGAACTGTGAAAATGTTCCCTGTTCCTAGATCATGATGCTGCAGCAGATATCCTCTTATGGGGTAAGCAGCTCAAATGATAAAATGATAACCAAACGTGTTATCCATAGAGATGTCCCAAGGCCAAGGACCTGAAAAATACTGCAGTGACTGCACGAGCAATGGCAGTTTAATAACAATGCATGTGCCATTCCCAGCTCAAAGGAGATATTTGTTTAAAGAACAAAGTGTGTTGAATCTGCAGGGAAATTAAGCAGGATCAATGTCTCTACAGTAATTCATCTCTTCAGTTACTAAGACAGTGCTCCACATGTTAAAGTATACAGAAATTAAAAAACAAAAAAAAAAAAAAGAAGAAGATGTTCCAGTGTTCCTGTTTTTCTAGTTATTGAAGAAGGAATAAAGGTACTGTCTAATCACATGATTTATAGAAAGGGTATTTTTTTAAACTGTGAGAGTAAAATAACATCATTAACTCTCTCCCCGATTTAGAGAAGTTTTTGAGTATGTCCTTAACTGTAAAGTACATACTTATGGTTCATTGGCTTTGTAGGGACTGAGCCAAATAGTTAATTGGAGTCAATTTAATTCCATGGTTAAGGTAATTTGTTGATTCTTGACCTATAAGAATGCTGTGATATGAGAGTCAGAGGGGGCAAATTAAATATAATGTTGAGGAAAGAACCACATTTTTTCAGATAGCCAAGGAATTTTTCCAGATGAACAATCCTAGGTAAGCAATGGTAAAAGATTTTGATGCTTGTGGAGGGCAATAAGGTATTTTGATTGCACAGTGGATGAAGAATATGTAAGGAAACCATAAGGAAGCTGCTATTGTATTTCCATGGTCCACAAATTCATCCCTCCCTTGTTATGCTTATGAAAAGTGAAGCAAGAGGTCTTTGGGCCTTAGCAGCCATATGAGCAAATCTGCATCAAAATGCAAGGCTTTCTATCACTTACTCCTCTTTCCTTATTTATTTCTTCAGCTCTTTAAAACCCTAAAACTCACCCAAACCCAAAACAAACAGCACACCCCAAAACTGCAGCCAACCAGTCACATGCAAAAGAGTGTAGGAGCTATACATTTGTGAAAGGCAAAAACCACAAAAACTTTGCTGTCATTTTGGGACTTTGGATACTTCTAATGAATGAACAAGAATATCAGAAATCAGAATGAACAAGAATATCAGAAATCTGACTATACAGAAGAAACAATTTTATTTCTCCCTTCTTACTATCATCACTTAAGGTCCTTAGGTTTCAATGATGTCAACAGATGAAATAGGAATAAGAAAGACAATGGTCCTAAAGAGTCACCTAAAACAAAAGCCAAGTTAATATTGGGCAGGGTGTCCAAATACTCAGCTCAGCTAATACTAGCTAAGCTACCATCAGAAATAAATATTTCATATAACGAAATATGCAAACTACACTAAGAATGCATTTGAAGGTAAGATAAGTTGAAAAGGCATGAATAATGAGGGTCATTGGTGAAAACAAAGATGAGTCCTTAAAGCAGAGATTATTTGTAAGAGTGTTCCTAAAAACTCTAGTAAGTTAGACGTGTATGAATGAAGTATCTGTGCTCAGGAGCAAGAGCCAGTCACAGGCTGAGGAAGCCTTCACATCCAATGGATGCAGAAGGAGGAATGCTGTTCTGCCTGTCACATTGGCACACAAATGTCAAACCCTCACTCATTCATTACTGAGCCCAAGCTCCAGGGCAGAGCTTTAAAGGTCTTTCATTCAAATGCACACAGGGCAAGGCAGAGATAACAAAAATCACAAAAAACACTGTTAACAGTGAGCAGACCATAGAACCCAAACCACCAGAATCAGTGGCAGATTTCTTTTCAAATTATTTTCAAAAATATTTTCAAATGCAGACCTGTTATCTATAACAGTTTTCAAAGTTGACTAGAGAAAGAAATCAGCCAAGTGCTTTAGTGAACTATAGTCTTCTTATTGTTTCCTTTAATGATCTTCACATACCTGGTGTGACTTTTTCTCCCTTTCTATGATTCAAATAAGTTATTTAAAAGGAAAAGCCTTTCTCAGACATAGAAGAAAAAATCTTATTACAGTAAAAAGGACACACAGAAATAAAAGGTTCTGACTCATACGCACTCTCCAAATCTGAGGCAAGCACAGTACTGCTAGTCCCATGAAATTATGTAAACAGAAATCCTAATTAAGTCAGACTGAAGGCTGGTTTGTGTCTTTGACTATGTAAACCACTTGTTTCTAGATGGCTTCTGTAGTCTAGATATTTTACCCATAGTGTTGCCATTAGTAAGCTGTGGGTTGTGACCCTTACTCTCCCTCAACCCAAAACCTGTGATAATGTCCTGAAAATCAGGCAATCACACCTCTAAGCCAAATTCCACTGGAATAAAGTCTGAATTAACTGACTCGTACTGGATGTTTCTTTATGTTTCTGACACACCATTTATGCACAGAAAGTTCTCCTGTAGAAAACATCATCCTCTGGGAGCTGAGAACAGATGGTGTAACTCTCTTCACTAAAGCAGTTTCATACTGACCATGCCCTGCAGTCACCAGAGACTGTTATTGAGAGCAATTATGAATGGTTGCACTCAGAATCTATCATCATGGTCAGGAATATGAAGTCCCAAAATATGTCCTACAGTTATAATTTAATAACACAGGAGGGGGAAAACTATGAGGCAACCAAAAGCAAAAAATATACTGACTTCTCTAGAAGCTGGAAGAGATTTAAGGGTTAGGGAACCATCTTCTGAAGCTCTAGATCTTCCTCCTTCCCATTTTGTTAAAAAAAAAGTTATTTCTTCCTCATTCCTACCTCCTGCATCCACTTACACTGGTTTCTGGAGCCAAGGTCTGGGCACCTCATGTGATAACTCTTCAGTATCTATCCTGGAAAGCTTAGAAAAAGTCAAAATAGAAATTCTGATTGCATTAGCATGATACCATCATTCAGATTGTGACAGGCTTCAGCAAAAAAAGGTTTAAGCTTGGCTTTTTATTTACCCCATTATTGCAGACACTACAGGTCTGGGGAGTGTGGGCTGCTATTCATACTGGATTACTTGTACTTTCTTATTGAAAGTTTGCATGAATAATTTAACTTAAAGTAACTCAAATTTTATGGAAAAGTCTCTCAAGAAGGTATGAATTTCAAGGGAGACTTTTTCTACAGAAAGCAAGAGACAAATTCACTCCTTGTGTATTCCTTTGGTTATGATTATAAAGATGTCATGATACTTAGCTTTCTTCAATTTCCCTTGCTAGCATTTGTTTTCATATCAGATCCAAAGTATAAAACTTGAAGTCTTGCATAACTTTACTTTGAACAAAGCCTCTCTTCAGAAACTTGTGTTTCCATCTGGGGTTCTTTTTATTTTAAAAGCCTGCCATAGTAGGCAGTTAAATCTCAGCATCCATAGGAGGTTATTTCAACTGCATAGTAGAGACTGTGACATGTAAGGACTCTAACTGCCATTTTTAAGACAAAGATTGATGGAAAAGGGAAAGAAATGTCACAATAGGAGTCCATTCTATTGACAGGAACAGCAACAATAGAAATAGCTGAAAGAGAATGCATCAGTTGCCACCACAGGTTTTTAAAACTATAATCTTTGTCACTTTGTGTGTAAGGAGTGTTTCAGATGGCTCTGCTATTCATCAAGAGCTGAGCTGGAACCAAGCACCAGACACAGCTCTGAGGACTCCACAAAGTCAGGTGGAAAATCCTGAATAGAAAACTGATGGGAACAAAAGATGACTGAAAGGACACCATGCAAGTAAACTTCTCTGCTCAGACCTAGCAGTTCTGCTCCACTGTTTTCTTTAGTATCTCACTGGTTTACTGATGTCATATAACACAGTAGGCAGCTCAGCCCCACTGTTTTGGTCACAAACCCAAAACACAGCACCATATGAGCTACAGTGAAAAAAATCAACATTTTCCCAGCCAAAACAAGTACAATTACTTACAATGTCTGCTTTATTTATTATCCAGGCATCAATAGCTCACAGCTATTCACCAATAAAATCATGTCTGTTAGATTTTCTTAGGCAGTTCTCATTCCATGCTGTCTTCATCCTCTCTCAAAGCAAAATATTCCTACTCAAACTATTCTGTGTAAAGCCCATTAAACAAAGGTCTTAACCTTTTTTTGTTGTTTTCACAACAAAGAGAAATGGAAGACTTTGAGCAAGCGTGAACAAAGGTAAGGCTAGGATATTTCCATGGGCACCTCACTGTCATGCTCTTTCCAAGGCCTTATTTTCATTCTCAAAGTAATGAAAACCTGTCTTTACCTGTCAGGAGCAATAACACAGGTGTCTCAGGTAGAGAAATAATGAAATTCATCTTATTCAAGAACTTCTAGAATTCTTAAGACATAACAAAGCAAAACTTGTATTACACTCAGAAAACAGCCTTCCTTTCTTCTTCTTACCAGATAATCTTGTGATTCTAAAACCATTAAATATAAGGGGCAAAAAAAAAAAGGATTTTTTTTCTGCAACCATATTTTTCTGAATTCAAGCTAAGCTACCAACTTCTTCCATATTTTCTCAGTACACAGATTCCTAAAAAATTTCAATGAACTCAAGTGTAAATCTTTATTTTCTTAGCATTCATGGGTCTGATAGGTGTACTTACTATATTCTCAGGAAACTTGCACAACACTGATTGAAACCTAGTCAGTTTCTATCAGAATCAGAACTAGTATTAGCTTTCCAAGTACTCTTTTTCCTTATCTGTGGCTTTTTCTGTTCGCCACAAACTAATTCAGTACTCCCACTATTTTTTTAGAAGTGAAAACAAGTCCAGAAAGATTTCATTCAGTGTTTATAAGTATAGGAATGTTGATTTTTTTATGTTGAATGCCATTGCTGAACGTTACAAGAGTGTGCTAATTCCTCACAACCTGTACTAGCCATTTCTTAAGTACACACACACGTACAGAAAACATCTCTCCTACACTTCATGAGTTCCTTGCTAAATTCAAAGTACCATTCTCTTCGCTTTCAAGAACTGTCTACACTTAATAGCACCATTTTTTCCCTGCTTCAAAGATGAGTTTTTCAAGGTTGAAGGTGACCAGTGTAACAACTGAGATTTTTAGTCCTCAAACAGCTCCATTGCTACTGAAAGCACTTTCAAAATTTCCCCTCTATGCATTCCAGATCCTCATTCACTTTAGCAATCACTATTCAATAATTTTTGTTGTCTATATTTTTTATATAAATGCCTTTTTTACTGTGTGAGCATGCATTACTTGGGCATATTAAATAAATCTCATCAAATTTCATTTCTGCTGTCACTTCCCTTGTATCTGCCCAGTGGTACAAAACACTAGAGAGAGCTTGAGCTGGAAAGATGCTTCTTAGCCTGTAGCTGATACTGACATAAGTAGTTCTTTTATATCCCTTCAATAGCAGTTCCTTTATATTCCTTCATGTAAGCCTAATCTTGCAACACAGTGTGCACAGTCAAAAATTCTGCTGGATGTGTCAAGGCACAGCTACCTCCCAACTAAGCCAACAGCTTGTCTCAGATGGAAGAAATGATTGGATGCTGCTGCAAGGTCTGCTCAGAGAAACACTCACCAGTGACAAATACAAAACCACGGAGCTAACTGGGCCTACCTAGCACAGGGCTAAATTTGAAATCAAATAGCACCTGTTTCCTTCCATGGCCACAAAACATGTACCAAAACAGTACCAAGCCTCTAGGAATGTCCCCCAGGTTTGTCCATGGTTGAGTTGTAGATACATAATGTCCACAGCTAATTTGTAAAGCAGTGAGGCAGGAAAGCAGATTTCTGCAGCTGCTTGATTCCAGAACTCTTTTTCTATGGCTCGCTATCCAATTACTCTGGTTTCATAGCTTTGGAAGTACATCCCTTTGGTCCTTGTGTCTGTGGGAAGTGATAGCTGTTCCTGCACCACAGCTAGCACATCTCTGTGCTTGGAGGAGGCTGTGTGTGTAATGAGGGTCTCCAACTCATCTTCAGAGCCCGAGGCTGCCAATGTGCATCAGGAATTTGCTGCAAATAAGGGAAATGGAAAGTGTAAATGATGAATCCACCATCATGCACATCATCAAGCTTTTTCTGCCAGGAATAGAGCAAACTAGAGGCACAGCTGCTCCAGCCTTCGACTTTTGTGGCATTTGTGGAGTGTCCCTACTTCTTTATTTCAGAAGGAACTCCCCAGTGACCAACAAGCTGCTGAGACTTCACTGAAGACAGGATTTGGAGTTTAATGAGGAGAGATGCAGCAAAGCATGAGCAACTAATGATGTAGATTGGAAGCCCTGTGTTGTTTAATGCACTGCCAGGTGTCAACTGTGATTCCAATTGTAAATTTATATTATCTCAGAGTAAATGATCTGGTATATGAAAAAACTAAAACATCTGACTTCATTAGAAAAGGGTTGATCTCATGGGAGTGCCTTTTATACCCAATGCAGGATTATTTTTTTTAACTTGGCGTGCTGGAAGAGAAACAAATCCTGCCAGCTTGGAGTGAAAATAACCAAAGAGAACAGATGTACAGTAGCATATAGAAGAGATCAACAGAGAGAGCAGGGCAAAATAGTGGGAAAAATACACTGATTGGGAAGTTACCACATCTGGACCTTTAAACATTATAAAATCAAAGCCATTTCCATCCTCCTTGCCTCTCAAAACCAAGCAACTGACCAAAAAAAAAAGGAAAAACCATAATTTAAAAAAAATTGGCATTTTGAGGTAGCTGTTTAGAGTCTCTGAGTATAACAAAGTGAGGATCAAAGTTCTATCTGGTTTGGCTCTTCTGTAATTCAGAGGTTACTAGCTGGGACTCAACATCTCGGCTCTGTCGATCATTCATGGATATATTCCCTTCTGTATTCTTGATCCCTCTGGACCTCAGCAACCTGCTCTGCACACATTTCACAGAACTGGAAAAAAGCTTAAGATTATTTTCATTTTTTTTACAATAACTGGCTTTTTTTTTCCTTATTTTCTCACTGAAAGGAACCAGGAGTAGTTAAAAATCTTTAAACTACTCTTTGATTGCATGCATATATTTTCATGTGCACTAATAAAACCCATGATCAGTTTAGTAAGTACCCCTTTAACCTCTATTTAAACCTAGTAACTGCTCAACAAAGCATCTATCTTGACATTTTTAGAGTGTAAAGTTACTCTGGCAGAAACACTGGCTCTACAGGTGGCCTTTGTCCCATATCTTCCCTGCACTGCAGGTGCAGTCAATTACTGAGCACAGAGCTGGCCCCGATGCTTGCCCAGAAGAACTCAAAATTTCTTCCCTTATGTAGAAAATAAATTAATTTTCCTCAGTTATTCCATAAAGAAGAATAATCAACACATTTCCAACCTTTCAAAGGTACTTGGAGGTACGTTGATGAGAGCAGAGGTTATTCTCACCCTTAAAAGAATTAATTGCAAATGACTTGGAAAATGGCTACAGCAACAACAGTTAGGAACTTCCTAGTTTTCTCTTTTTCTTTAATTTCTTTGTCTGTTGTGACAGATAGCAGAGGTGTGTTATAGAGTGTGTGTGTTACTGTGATAAACTAATTCAGTCATGTGTAAGGTTTTAGTCCGAGGCACATCAACTGAGACGGTGATGTATAATTGCTTTGCAAATCCCATTACGAGGGGGAAAGATAAAGCAGGTTCTCTGACTAATAGACTTGCAAAAATCATGAAGTCTGATTGAGGTTCATTACAAAGTAATGCTGCTCAGAGAGTGGGAAAACAGGAAGGCAACTCCATTGCCCCGTGGTACACTGGGCATGTGGAGCAGAGTAAGAAGGATTTGCTGTCCAGTGGGAGGTGAGAAGGATTCAGCTCCTCAGAGGGCACATTCTCAACTTCCCCTTGGATCTATTGCTGATAATTCCCATAGATCATTGCAGCAGCTGCTGCACAGATTCAGGCTGGATCATCAGCACTTCGTAGGACACCATGGAAAATACTTGAAATTGCGTTCTTGGAGCTACAGTGAGCATTGCTGTTGGGTTTTTTCACTTTTCAAATGTAGGTCAGCCTCTGGCTAGTCTTGCTTTGCTTCTGCTTAAGCGACATTTCCTCTCTTTTTTATCTGTTTTGATTTTATGTTAAAACATCTGACAGGAAAGACACTTTTCTATTTTTTGCTATGTCTTGCAGTAAAGATATTAGAAGCTTATTACTTCCTTAATGTGGCAAGAGCTGAATCATCTGATTTGAGTGTGTTATTTTTCTTGGTAATGTCTTGTTAGAGTTTGTGCTAATGTCAAACTTAATCGGGCCCTGTAGTTTTAAGCTGTAAAGTGTGATTATCATTGAATTTTCATACTGAAAATTTTAAGTACATCATTTCATATTCAGTTTTAAGCACTTACTTTCAGTGGAAGACAGAATTTTAATCATTACAGCCTAATCCAGAAAGGCACATTTACAATAGCTAGAAGTCTTGTAGGAGCAACTGAAGGAAGGGCATATTTCATAAATCAAAATTTTAATCTCGGGTGTCTGCAACAAATTACCCCTGGCCTTACTACATGGCCCTTCTCGTGCTGAGCTGTTAAATGGTCTGAATTGTGAGCAAAAATGCTGGTTACAAACCATTTATAAGTCTGTCCTTCAGGGTCTGGACTTCAAAGCTCAGTGTATCCCACACACTACCTTTAAGTCTTCAAATAAACTGTCATCTCCATAAAATAGGTTTTCTACAAACTACAGAGGTAGAAATTAAGTTTTGATATGTGCTTCATAAACAACTTATGTTAGACAGACAGCAATCCCCCTCAACACAGCTGCTGGCTTGGTGAAGAAAAGCAGAAAGAGGGAAAAACAGAAATGTGCTTAGTTCATATATGTGTGATGCAGTAATTGTAAATAAAAGAAAAAGAGGAATGAATAGGTTTGGGACATTTATGTCTTCTTTCAGTTAAGCCAACCATTAATCAGCAAAATTTTTCCAGGTTTTCTATTTGGGTTGAAAAACTCAAATTAAAAGTAGGGTCACCTTGGATATAATGAGTCTTCGCAGAGTCATAATGGAACATGGTGGAAGTTTTAAATTAAGGCAAATACGAATATTTATTCTGGACATTTTGTGTGATTTCAGCTCAAAAACTAAGTGAAATCCCCATGGTGTCAACCAAGTCTTTCTTTGGGACTTTAAGTTATGATTGCAGGGCAAGGGTTTATGAAGCTCAGAACTGACTGTGCAGGTTGCCACCATCACTTTGAACAAGCTGTGGGGCAAAATCTGTTACAGCTAAATAACTTTCTTCACCCTAGTCCAGTACAGATAAGATTTTAAATTGTTATGGCAGAATGGATATAGAAACATAGAGTCACAGAATGGTTTGTGTTGCAAAGGATCTTAAAGATCATCCAGTTCCAGACCCTCTTCCATGGGCAAGAACAACTTTGCCTAGAACAGGTTGTTCAGATGGGACACAAGAGCTGGTATCTTATCTGCACATTATGGCTTAAAAACTGTATTAGAGGAAAACCAACCAAATTTAACTCCACTATGTACAAATACACACACACACACACATATATATAGAGATATGCATGTTACTGATTAGACAAAGCAATGCAACATTCAGTAGCTCAGCTGAGTCAGATATTTAAAATTTTTGTAGTAAACTGTTTAATTAAAAATAAAGGGAACTCAGACTCCCAAATTTTGTTCACTCTCCACCCCAGCCCCCATAACAAGACAAACAGATAGACAGACAGACAGACAGAATGAATGAACAAATGAACGACATGCATGGATGTGCAGCGTATATGCCTCTATGTTTACAATTTTCTTTTGATTGCAAATGTAATTGTGTCAGAGCTTTTGAGGTTCCATTCTTCAGGAAGTAAACAGGTTCTGCTCGTGGTTTTTTTTTCCACCCCGAAGAAAACAGTCCCATTCCATGAAAGTGCCTCCAAAGAAAAAAACATTCCATCAAAATCATTTCTGCGGAACAAATTCAAACTGTTTCTATTTATTAAAGTTAACACAATAATAAAACTCCCACACCAGCAGTGCTCATTAGCAGTTATTGCTAACTATTATTTTTGTCACTAAAGCTGTCTAGGTGCCTTACAGGAAGTGAGTCATCCTTGCCATGAGATAATTCTATTTCTAACAGGCAAATCCCAGCAAAGGCAAGGAGATGGAAATAAAAGGAAATACCACAATGATAGTAATGCCACCATCTTGGAAAGGATCAATTTTTTTTTATTTATTTTTTATTTTTTAATTTTTTATTTTTTTAGGTTTTTTTTTAGGTATATTCATTAGGTCTAGAATCAGTCAGGTAATGCCTGTCTCTGTGTGGGAGATATAATCCTTGAGCATGTTTTGGAAGAAGTGTATTTAAAAAAAGGACTTGTTGGATTTGGAGAAGAGGAGAAATTGCATGTCAGACTGAATCACAAAAGTGATTATCAGCGTAATTGTGTCCTTCCCTAGGGATAACAAACATGGTCAGGAGATGACTGGTCTGATAGCCTGGGAAGGAAAATAGACAAGAGTCATTGGCTCATTTTCACTGTAAATGAAGCTTGACAGAAGATCTAAGACCTCTCAATACATCAGTGTGAATCACTAGGCCATAACCAGGCTGTTATTAGCTGGTAGCAAAGCTTTCCACTAAGTATTCTGATGCTGCTTTTATCTGACAGGTTGAATAGGATCGCAGCAGGACTGGAAACAAATCCATGATTTCATAGCTAGAAACAAACCTTTCACCAAGACTTAATCAGAGTTAGGTAAAAAACAAAGTTCTAGTTTATTTCAGAGAGGAATTTTTATTCTTACGTGTTAATATCACGGTTTTTGTGGGAATAAAGTCTTTTCCCTGAATTAAGGCTATAGCTGAGATAAATGTGCTGGTATTTGTTTGGCTGAACTTCAGGCAGAGTGAGGTGAGATGCTGAAGTGCAGCACAAGTTCAGTGAAGGGGGTTTATGTAGGTGGAGATCTGACTTTATGCAAAACTGATTGGCTCTTGTATTGCTAGGATGAATATCTCTCACCAGCCTGCAAACTCCTGAGAATAAACATGATTAATCCTGTGCTCCCCAAGTCTCTCCCTACCATGTCACAAAGATATACACACAACATTCCTATAGGCAAAGTGCTCAGCTCAGTTCCAAGTATTGTGTCACTATTGTTCCTAGGCTTAAATTTTGCTTTCAGAAAACATATCTTGGTCAATATATAAGAAAGAAATGAGGAGTAAAAAATATTAATTATATGGAAATGCTTCATCTACGTTCCTTATTTTAACAAGTAGTTAATCAACACTGTAGCATTCTCTGGAAACATGATCAAGTTTAATTTATTAATTTCTTAACAGCCTCCAACAAACACTGAAAGTAATTAACACCCTTGCTACTTCACACTGATGATTTTTAGAGCCGAGTGAGTTTGATTGTCTTGAGAGTGAACAAATCTGGCTCCAGGAATGGAAGCATTCAGCTAGAAATCCAAGAATTGCTGGGTGGTTGGTTTATTTTCTGGTTTGGAGGGAAAACAATTACAAAGATGAAACAAGACTGGGAAGACTGGAGGCTGGACTAAAGAGTAGATGAGTGAAACAGAGGGATAGAAAAGACTTTATGCAGAAAGAGTGGATGAGAAGAGAGGTCTCTTAAACAGAGTTTGTAGGTCATATTGTTTTGACAAACAGTTAATGTGTATTTCCAAAACACACCTAAATAACATGAGAGGATAATTTCTGTTTTTTAAAATGGATGGGGAGGAGTTTATTTCAAAAGATTTTGAGGTCCTCTGTTCCATATAATTACTGAATGTTTAGAGGTCTCCATGTGTTTAATTGTGATTTTTATAGCTTTTAATAAAATAAAATTGTATCACAATTTTGAATTTTTTTCTCCTGTCAACTGCAAAATCAAGTCTTTACTAATTTTAGACATACCAATTTATTCTTTAAGTCTACTTACAAAAAGTGGAAGAAATTATATCAAAAAAGAAAATTCCAGTGAAATGAAAACTACAGAGTGAATCTTAAAAAAACCAAATAAAAAAACAAAAAAAACCCTCAGTTACACACAAAAAAAAGGGACCATTATTAAGCAAATTAGTCCACCTTAGAAACAATCTTCAAGCCCTCTGAAGTCTAACGAATCATAAATTTAGAAATATTTGCTGAATCAGGGCCAGATATATCAGAAGATACAATGACACAGACAATTGATTCTCTAACTGAAATCCAAGTGGTGTTTGTGGTTCATGGAGCCATGGAAAGTGGTTCCCAGGTGGTTCATAGAACTTTTTAATTACAGAAAATTGTAATGCTTTGAGACCTGACAGTGTTCTCTGAGCCTTATGAGCTGGTGGTGACCATATTCAGGAGGTGAATGAATATGCATTCTTGGACTAGAGCAGAAAATTCAAAAAACCCACAGAATGGAAAAAAAAGTGTATTGGTAACTTTAGGGATCTAGGCTGGGATACTCCACATTTACAGGTTTGCTGTACATGATGCCCACTTTCTGAAAAGATCTCTCTTACTTCAGGAAATCTTAGCTTTCATTTTTTTTCATTTTATTTCTTTGGGGTATTTTTTCAGTAGTCTCAGTTTTGAAAAATATCTCATAAATTATAAGTGAATCTCTGCTAATCTGGGTTTTCTTTCTGTCTCTTCCTCTCATTGGACACACAAAGTCCTTTGTGAATCATCAATTGAAAGCTGAAGTTCCTTGGTTGGAGCAAAAAGAGAAAATATCCTTTTGTTTCCACATCAACTTAATCTCAGTGAAAGCTTCCTGTCTTGACAGCACTGCAAACTAATGGTCTCTCCTCATTCTTGCAATAGACCAAGCACAAAATGTGCCATTAGGAGCCTTCAGTTGCTGCCTCAACTTTGTACTTGAAGAATCAATTTTGACTGGAAATTGCAGAGCAGCCTACAAGTGTGATATTCATCTTCCTTGTCCCTAACCATCGAATATTTTGCCACCACTACTAAACGAAACCAAACCACCAGACTTTACAGTCTCTACTGCTCTCTGCAGTCTGTGTAGAGAGAAGTCTTTAGCAGAGGTATCCACTACAGGTGATGTGTTATCTGCAGTTTACATCTTTCCCCAGCAGCTAGAGGTAGCCCAAACTTGTACTCTATTGAGTTGTAGGCTAAGATCACCTTTTTGACTGATGAAGAGCATGGAATCAGCCATTTTAGACTGCATCTATAATGCTGTGTCTGCTTTTGTCTTCCCTCAGACGAGGAAGACAACTGCAAACTGGGAGAAGTTCAGTGGGGAGCACTGAGATGGCCAGGGTAAGAGGATTGGCCAGTGAGACGAGGCTGAGGGACTGGAGGTTGTACATTCTGAAGAAGGGACAACTGCAAAGGACCCAACAACCAGGAAATTATGAGGAGATCATCAGGAGAATGGAGCCAGGCTTCTCACAGCCTTGCAGTGGAGTTAATTTAAAGCTAAGGACAGGTATATGTTTGTATCAGGGCCTCTCTCTTATGACCATAAAATGAATTTGTTCAACTTTTAATTCTAAGCGACATTTACTAATTCCCAGGTACTTATTCTCTGTGACTTTCTGTTCTACCTTAGCAATCTAAGTCAGTTCTATTTAGGAACAAAAGTTGCTGTAAGAACAGCATCAGCTTCATAAAAGAGAAAAAATGAGGATTTCTGTGATAGCAAGGTTGTGACAGGAATGGCCACACTGCATCTCAGAGTGAAATTGTGAATAAAAAGATGCTATTAATAGCAAACTAAATTTCTTTAGAGGGACCAGGGCAATCACCCTGGATGAGTCACCTAAGATGAGTTTCACTTAGGACATCTGAGTTAAAATGGCAAAGGAATTTCCTCAAAGCTCCATTAATTTGGACAAATTTTTGCGCCGGGATCCTGGCTCAAACCATGACCCAGAGTGTGTCATATCCTTAACTATCTAAAAAGCTGTAGGTTCCAAAATTTGACATTTAGGCACATATGGAGTAGATGGAAGGTCTAATTTTCCAATTTAAATACATCCTGGAAATTAGATTTAAGAAAATTTCATCTCGACTGTGGCAGTCACAGGGAGAACACAGATGTTCAGCATTTAGAGAATAATGTTTCTGTTTTAAGGCATCGGTTATTCCTTGCTAAGTACCCCAAATCAACACATTTCCATTGCTTCCAGCATTTCCATACCAGTTATCAAATTAGTATCTGCAACCATTCATTTCAAGTGCTGGCTTGGCATCAGTGCTTAGTGGGCAGCCTAATAGAAAGGCTATTTGCTAACAGATGCAATTGGCTCTCTAATCTACACCATCCAGTTTTATTCAGCATTTACCTGCCTCAGTTGTCTTTATGCAGCTAATTCACAGATGCAGCAAACCATGTATTATTTCATTTAACTGAAGGATCCATTTATCCCAGTCCCGCTGCCAAATATGCACAGCATACGAAATGCTGCCTTATTATTGAGAGGGGATTTGTTTCTTTCCTTTTTAACTGTTATGATTGTAATCATTTAGGTTGTTCTTTGAAGAATCTAGTCTTTTACAAAAATTAGAGATAAAATTATTTAAAAAAAAAAAGAGTTCAGATTACTGGTTATTTCTGAACAGTACTTTGGGTAGTTATCTGCACTTTGGTTCTGTGGTGGGCTAACTTTGGTTGAACATCTGATATATCCAACAAGCTGCTCTATCACTCTCCTTCCATCAACAGATCGAGGGGAGAAAACACAACAAAAAGCTCATGGGTTGTGACAAGGACAGGGAGATTATTAACCAGTTACCACCATGGAAAA
Organism: Irena cyanogastra; assembly: GCA_013397155.1. Lineage (NCBI taxonomy): Eukaryota > Metazoa > Chordata > Aves > Passeriformes > Irenidae > Irena > Irena cyanogastra. The sequence continues at coordinate 527,826 of VWZV01012176.1, read as the reverse complement.
AACAAGATTTGAATTGGAGAAGATTAATTCAATTTACTGTAAATCGAAATCAGAGTAGGATACTGAGAAATAAGAACAAATTTAAGAATGCCGCTCCTCAATCTCTCCCTTCTTCCCAAGTTCACCTTTATTCCCAACGCTCCTGCTTCCTTTCCTTGAATGGCACAGTGGAACTAGGAATGGGGTCATGGTCAGCTATAATGATTCAGCTCTGCCTCTCCTTCTCCTTCACACTCTTGCCCAGCTTTAGCACGGAGTCTTTTGCACGGGATTCAGTCCCTCACAAACTGCTCCAACATGAGTCCTTCCACGGGCTGCAGTTCTCCACAAACTGCTCCAACATGAGTCCTTCCACGGGCTGCCGTTCATCACAAACTGCTCCAGTGTGGGTCCCTCCCGCAGGGTACAGTCCCTCAGCAGCACTCTGCTCTGCTGTGGGTGCCCCACGGGGTCACAAGTCCTGCCCGAAAATCTGGTCCTGTGTAGGATCCTCCCATGGGCTGCAGGTCCTGGCAGGAGCCTGCTCCAGCACGGGCTTCCCGCAGGGTCACAGCCTCCTTCGGGCATCCCCTGCTCCCTCCTTGCTCCCCCATGGACCCCCATGGGCTGCAGGGCTCAGCTGCCTGGCCAGGGGCTGCACCAGGGGCTGCAGGGGAACCTCAGCTCTGGCACCTGGAGCAGCTCCACACAGCCCCATGTTCTCTTTGTAAATGGTGGTCCTACTCATGAAATTGAGAACATAACAAACACCAGCTTCTCAGGTCAAACAGCCATCCTTGTGGAATCTTTCTCCCTATAAGTCTTCCAGATTTGTCTAAGAAAGCCTTAGACAAATGAAGAACAGCAGCCTCACACAAAGTAGGAAGTTGGATTAAAGGACCTCCAGAGATCCTGCCAAACTATCTTTGTTTTCTCTTCACTATCATGATATTCTCTCGAGTGTTTTGTCCTTCCCTTCACTCTTTTTTGTAGATCCAGGAAGACTTGAGACGAGACAATTTTTATTTATTAGCCTGTGAATAGTGACTTTTTTCCCCTCTGTTTTTTAGACAAAATAAAAGAAGGCATTTTCCTTCAGAAAAAAACAAAAAACAAAAAAAAACCAACAAAACCCCCAAAAAAACCAAAACCAAAAACAAAACCAAAAAACAAACAAAAAAACCCACAAACCCCCCAAAAACCCCAAAACAAATGTTTTCCAGGGAAAATCTAGTACTAGGTGATCTGATCTTTGAACTTTTAAAATGGAGGTGGAACAAACAGAATTCTCCAGTTCCTCCTTCACGTTTTTTTCACAGTTTTCAAAATATGTTTCTCAAATCATTGCTCTATAGTGCTAGAACATTTCTCAGGAAATATTCACAACAGGAGGGTTCTGCAAGTGACAGTTTCCTTTATAACCTCAAGGTGTCTGAGAGAGCTGCCTGAGCAGACATAGGAAGTTTTCATGTGCCTGTTCTGATCCATTTTTTCACTTCCACTGCATCAGTAAGTAATTAACTGTCATGAAGATCAGCCCTTAGAGGGTATCCTGTCTCAAAACGTTATCACCTCACTAGGCAAAGCCACACAAGAACTTGTGGTCACCAGCTTCCCTTTTGTTTTAAAGATCTGCTGTTATTTGTGGCTTAAGGTATAATTTCTCACTGTGGTCTGAGGAGGGAGGAAATAATTAGCTGCTGGCAAGCATGTGGAAAGGAAATTCGTTGTCATCATTGACAAATGGAGGGAGACACTCTCAACCACAAATTGTTTTAAGTCCCACACATTTTCTCCAAGTCTCAAAGGTCATTGTGGAGGACTGTGTGATGACCTGAGTGCTGGGGTGCCACTGAGATTGCCCAGGGCTGGGGCTGTACTGGCACTGCACAAGCAGCTGTACAAACACCCAGGCCCTGAAGTGCATTCACATCTATGAACCCTCAGGTGTTTTTTTTACACACAAGGAAGTCTGGATTTGCCATGGGTGGGAAATAACAAGGACCATGTGGTGATTGAGCAGCATGAATGTAGTGTATTTTACCCCCTCAAGTCTCATGGTTGCGTCAGCTGCTGCTTAAAAGGCTCCAATTTCCCATGTCCCAGATGTCTTCTTCATGACTGACAAATAAGAAATTTCAGGGAGTTATATTTGCAATGCTCACGTCCATCATAAATAACAGTCTTGTTACTGGGGGGCAAGAAGAACAAAAGCCATGAAGTCAGGCAGTCCCTGGATGATCAGCAGGATGAAAGGTGAACGCCCAACCCCACTTACTCCCACACCCAAGGGCTTTGCCAAATCATGAGATATGATAACATTCCAGATTTCCAACTGAAGTCTTCTTGTAACACTTCCAGCCAGTATCCACCTCTCTTCTTTTCTTTTTCTGGTCTCTGTGAGGGTATCTATGAAACTCCTGACAGCAGGTAGGCAGCTGGTGGGTCATGACTGCTGCTCATGACAGGGGGAGTGATTGTCCTCTTGATACCTTGTGTTCCCACCATCTGTCTGTCATGTTTGCCTGCTGTGTTTTGTCTTATCTTTGCATTGCAAACTCTTCAGGCTTCGGTTTCATGTGACATGTATTTCTGAAGTGCAGAAAAAGGTAGGCTTTTACTTTAAAGGTCCTGGACATATAGAGAAAACAAATAATAATCAACTGTGGGTTTTTTTAAATGGTAAGAAAACCACGTCTGGGTTAGTCACATACTCAGAGACATACAAGTCTGTTCCTAAACCTGAGAGAATTTTTAGCTTATAAGAAAACAAATGTAATTTTCCACAGGAAAAACTCTTACAGCAGGAAATAAAACATTAAGTGCAGTGGGCACAGAAGCTGAACTAGAGTGTTACTTATACCTGGTACCTAAGGTTTTGCTTTTCTTTTACAATAATATGAAAGTGCCAGACACATTCAGTAGGTAATATCTATTTCCCCTGTTGCTCTTTAATAACTATTGCTATATAGCTTTTTCTCTGGACAGAAAGAGTAATACTCCTGCCCATCACATAAGATGTAACTGCATGTAGAGAAAATAAAAGTATTAGTATTACAGATGTATCTTTGATTCCTTCATTGTCAATACCACTCTCAACATATCCCTCAGGAGCAAGTGCTAATATTAAATAATCAATTCCATGTAAGATGAAAATTAAATATCTTTGATATTGAAGCACTACGACGTGTATTTTGTGTGCCATAATTTGTCATTGCACTGGGGCATTCAAAGGAAAGTTTCTTAATGTGGGACTGCTCCACAAAGTAGCAGTTCCTCTTGTAGAAAATAAAATTGTTATCAAATCCAAAGCACTGTAATCCAAGCAAGTGTCTTCTGGATCAGTGTGCTTATTTCACTAAGAAGCTGTAGTGAAGAGCAAATCAGACAGGAACATCCACTACAAGAGCACAAAGCATTGGTACCACTGTGCTGGAGTGCAGGCATGAAAATCTGAGCAGTAATTTGATGGTTTGTAATCAAGAATATCTCTGGAATCTCATCTCTATTTACAAGTACCAAAAAAAGAAAAAAATCACATAAAAATGAAATGGTTTCCTACTTGTGAAAAAAATAATTCACAACAGAATCCAAACATTACATCTGTGATGGCCCATTCAGTTATTTACTCTACAACTGCTCTCAAAAATAAGTTCTTCAATATTTATAATCTGTCCCACTGCTGACACCAATAACTGGTAAATTATCTCCTTTGATCATGGGACATCCTGCAAATACCCAGGTCTTGGTGGAGGTATCACATAGGGAACATGGGGGAACTTCAGAGATCCAGTAAGGTATAAAAATATTCTCAATTTAAAGAGATCTAATAGTAAGGAAAATATTTTCGGGTAAAAAATGCCTTGTTATTACCTGTACATACAAGCTGTGTAACAGAAGAATGAATTACATTTTGCTTGTTTGTTTATTTGTTTTATTAATGGATGACTTGTGGGCAACATATGCAAAAATCCATCAGCTCAGTGAAATGATCTAAGGATTTACAGCAGCCATTAATCTCTGGGAAAAATACATAGAAAGAAATATTAAATTTCCATTTTACAGACAATGCAATAGAGAAATAGCCATGACTCATGGTGTTCTGGTTCCAGCATCAAAATACAAGTCGAAATCTCAAGATTCACATTTTTTCACCACTTCCTTCTCTTCAGTGTTTTGGGGTGCTTTTTTTATTTTTTATTTTTTTTTAATTGATCCTGGAAATCGTCTGACTTGGGCATTCTCCTCAGTGTCACAAGGTGGGGCTGGCACAGAGCAGGATTGTGATCAGTCAGAGTAAAGAGAGGCTTCTCTCAGGTAATACTTCACAAGAGGTGTGTGTCAGTGATGGAGACTGTCACATTTTGTGCTAAATCCTGGATAGCACAGTAGCACCACTGTAAAGAAAAATCTGACATTTATGGTGAGATGATATTTCAGCTTGAAGTTTGTAGAACTTTTTTTTCAGTTCCAATTTCTGAGTTTGCCCCTGTGCAGGATTTCTCACCATCCCTCTCTGCCGGTAAATACTGAGATCATTGCAAGCACATTTCCTATGCTTCTATAAATAACATCATTTAAATATTCATCTGCAAACATGTTGTAATAAATTATATAAAGAGTACTCATGATTCACTACAAATTATTGAATGCTGGAGCCCTATGAAAAGTATCTGATTTTGAAAAATCCATGTGTTTATTTTTTTCCTAATGTGAGAAAAATAACCAAGTTTGAATGATTTTTTGGGGTACATCTCTGCCAGCCAAGGTTTGGGCTAATGTTGTGGAAATCAATCAGAGCTCTCTTGTCAATTGCATTATGTACTGTATCAGACCTGCAGAATATCATGCATCTATTTGCATTGATTACAGGCACTTTTTATTCCCACTCCTGGAACTGAGTTCAGTATTATCACTGCTTTTTAGAAAGGGCAATGTAGTATGTCAGTTTGAAATATTGCTGCCTCTGGTCATATTAAATTAGGAAAAAAAATAGATGTAATTTCCACATTTCTCAGGTCCAGCCTTATACTGAAACACCACTACAAAGCTCATTCCCTCTTCTGTAATGCCACTATTCCCACCACACAAGTGTCATGCTCCATATCATTGACTTCTTTGTGTCTCTAAAAGTTTCCTTTGTGCAGGCCCTGGTTTCTCACACACAAAATCACACAGAATATCCTGAATCTACAACTTTTTAGCTACTCTGGGACAGATTCATATTTTTATAAGAATAATTACACTTTAGAACTGTGGAGCCTCAGTCTCTTCTCCCAGGTAAAAAGTGAGAGGGTGAGAGGATGGGAGGAAACAGCCACAAGCTACACCAGGAGTGTAGACTGGATCTTAGGGAAAAAATCCTTCACTGAAAGAGTGGTGGCATTGGAACAGGCTGCAGAGGGAAGTGGTGGAATCACCTTCCCTGGAAGTGCTCAAAAAACCTGTGGATTTGGCATGTGGGACATGGCTTAGTGATGCTTGGTAGGACTCCAAGTTCTCAGAGGTTCTGTGAGTCTGTGATGCTTTAATCTTTGAGGTCTAAAAAGAACAGCTCACTAGGGGGTGTCAAAATACCGTGACAATTGAGAGCCAGGAGGTTACTGTAGCCTGGGGATCATAGGAAGGTGGGAATAACTGGAAGAGGACAATGCAGGTTAGTAAAGAGAAATCTGGGCTGGGACACGGAATGCACTTATGTCATTGGCTGTGTGATGAGGTGTGCTAACACAAACTGAGCTCCATGGCATAGCTCACATAAGCACTGCTCTCACGCAGTTACAGGAGCTTTCCAAGAGAGCAGAACAAATTTTTGTTATTTATGGATGAAAGCTAAATTGTTCTTAGTTCTGCCTAAAATTCGTCTCATTTTTTAATCCATGAATGGTGACTTTTTAAAGCAGCATGCCACAGAGCTGAGGTTTCTCTTCACAACCAAGAGGAATGGGAAACCTTGTGTGAGATTTGAGCATAATAAAGAATAAAAACTAAATAAACATATGACAATAGCAATAATAATAGCAGATACATACAAATATATTTTCTTTAAATTCCTTATTGTTAAATTATTGGAGTGTGATTTTATTGAAAAGTGGTAACTAAAACCAAATTCACTGATATTTACCATTGACATGCCTACAGAACTTGGGATTCCCCTAATTCCACTGGAAAAGAGTGTAAAAGAGAGGACTAAAATTGTAAAATCTCACTGAGCTAGCACAAGAGTAAAAAACAATCATAAGACTTAGAGAGGAAGGAAAGAAGAACTTACACTCTTTTTAAAATTTATCAAAGGTCTTGTAACCAGCATCTCTTTGTGTGTTCCCAACCTCCCCTTTACCAACTTTTACTGACATATTTTGAAATATGACAGTTATTCAGTGGAACTATAAATAAGCCTCCTCCCCCCACTCCCCCCGATACAGTCTATTAGATTCAAAGCCTTCATTCCTGCTTTGCATAATTGACATCATTATCTGTCAGGTTGCTGGGCTCAGGTTTGCAGTCATTATGAGATCATTAGAAAAAGGGTTGTAATAAGTTCAGAAGGCCAATCGGCTCTGTTCTAATCACTGGAGAAGAGAGTGCTGATAGGGGCCTCGGGGAGAAAGTATTGAAGCAGCTAGAGGATTTTTAATGACCAAATCAAGTTAGGAAAATCACCACCTGTGCCTCAGTGAACAGGATAATTTCAGCTTGGGTGAGGGTGAGTGTAAAATGGATTTGTAATCGCTTTTCTTTTTCTCACATTCTTTTTTTATTTTTCCTTCCCTCTTTTTATATTTCCTTAGGAGTGGAATTGGTGACTGAAAATCTACAGAGCAGAACAGCAGAAAATAAGGAAAAAAATCCAGAAAATAAGGTTATTGAAGGAGAATGAAAACAGTGTCCTGTAGCAGCTGAAGGCAGTTTCAGGTCAGAACAGAGACTTAGCCAATTCAAGGTAACATTAAGCACTTCAAAATCAAAGGGAAGCAGTTCTGTAACCTAAAAATGAAAGTGCAGTCTTTTTATCAGTAGTCAGGAGGAGACAGAAAAGCCCTACCCACAGATGGCTCAGTCCATTGTAATTTAATTGTCTGAGGTGGTTGGACAGGTAACTTCTCTGGGAGTGCCTGCTTTTGTCCATTCTCTCCAGAGGGAATACAAATGAGTAGCTGAGTTAATAAAGCTAATTATTAGACAGTTAAATGATCACTCCAAGAGTTAAATGACTCTCAGTCATGACTAACTCTAGCAGACACAGGCACACTGATTCTGCCTTGGACTGGGTTTTGTATTTGAATATGCAGTTACTCAGTCCTTCCCCAAGAAACTGCCACTCCTGTCCTTTGTCTTACCCATCCAGACATCTCCAAAAATCATATTGCTCTCTTCCACATTGCCATTTTGCATTTTTCAGCATTATCTATATAATAATGTTCAGAAGACTAGAGCTCATTTTACCTAAGCTCGAGAGAAGATGTCATGGGAAAGCCTAAACACAAGTTGAGATATAACATCTTTCATCAGCACGTGGGCTCAACACCATGCTATTTGTATTCACAAGGCTTCCAGTTAATGTGGAGCACAGGCAGACAAAATTTCCATCTGCTTTGGATGCAAATAGAATGAGCTCATGTCTGCTCAGAGGGCAAGAGCCCATGTAGGTGTATCCTACATCTGGCTTATCTCTTAGATAATAAATTAATCAGAGCAAGAGCAATCTCCATTTTGTGTGTCTGTACAGCCCTCAGCACAGGAAATTATGGGTCCTGCTGAGGTCTGAAAAGACCACTCCATTATGAAAACTGAAATTTAGAATGAATGCACTATCATTCATATCTTCATTAAATAAATATATGAAGCACATTAAAGCCAAGGTGAAAAATATTCAGCAGATATACTTCTAATGGAAAGATAATTTAATTGAAAAATAATCTGTTCACAATATTCTCATATACACTATTTTATTAGATCATATTACCAAGAACCCATTTACTCTGCATCCTTTGGAAGGTATTATAGGAAGGGAAAATTTAGGCTACATAAATGGATAGCATGTGGGATGAATGAATCTTCCTGAATTAATATATCTCATGTTAACAGAGGTAGGTAATTAAAATAATCTTTTTAAAACCAGATATAAGTAAGGAGACTAAGAAAAAGATGGTGTCAGGTCTTTTTTTTTCTTTTCTTTTTTGTGACTGGTCTTTGTCAAGGGAGGTTGCTTCCTTGAAAGCTTTTTTTTTCCCCTCTTTTTCCACACAGAAACCTTTGACTTTATTATGAAACACTACCATCCACATAAAGGGCTATTTAAAGCAAAGAAACATATGGTAGTTTTCTTTCTCTATTTATACTATCAGATTTGTGGTTTGTTTTGTTCAAAAATAGGGATTTAGGCCACCAAAGAGCACTTTATGCTGCGTAAAATTGCTATATAAGATTACTCAGTAAATGAATCAATAATGGTCCTGCCAGCTCTCAGGGATATCAGATTTTACTCCTTGACAAAATGAAAATATGAATCAGATCTCCCTTTTTTTCCCCTAAAGTTGAAGGAATCAGACCATCTGACCCTTGTTCATTGCCTTTGCAATCACTCCTAGAGATGCTGAATTATTGGGAAAAGCTTCAGTTATCACGGCCATCAGAAAGTGCAGAGTTTTTTTTTCCACTGTCATAGTTTTGAGATGTGTCCTGTACACATTATTTTAAAGATTTGACTATTTACTATTAATTATTTACTTATTTGGAGGTCCAGGCCCAGAGAGTGGTGATGAATGGTGCTACATCCAGTTGGTGGCTGGTCACCAGTGGGGTTCCCAAGAGCTCAGTGCTGGGTGTTCTTGTTTAATGTTTTTATGGATGAACAGTACGAGGGGATCGAATGCACTCTCACTCAGTTCATGGATGATGCTAATTTCTCACTCAGTTCATGGATGATGCTAAGTTCAGCAGGAGTGCTGCTCTGCTGGAGGGTAGGAGGGCTCTGCAGAGGGGTCTGCACAGGCTGGATCAATGCTCCAAGGCCAACTGTGTGAGGTCCAACAAGCCAAAATGCCAGGTCGTGTCCTGGGGTCACAACACCCCCTGCAGTGCTCCATGGTGGGGGCAGAGGGGCTGGGAAGTGACCCAGTGAAAAAGGATTGGATTCAGTTTTGGGCCCCTCACCACAGGGAAGATATTGAGGTGTTGGAGCATGTCCAGAGAAAGGAACAGAGATGGGGAAGCGTCTGGAGCACCAATCTGACAATGAGCAGCTGAGGGAGCTGGGGGTGTTTAGTCTGGAGGAAAGGAGGTTCAGGGGAGACTTTATTGCTCTGTACAGTGCCCTGAAAGAAGATTGTAACCAGGTAGAGGTTGGTTTCTTCTGTCAGGAAACTGGCACTAAGACAAGAGGACATAACCTCAAGTTGTTCCAGGGGAGGTTCAGGCTGGGCATCAGGGAGAATTCCTTCACTGAAAGGGTGGTTCAGCATTGGAACAGGCATTGGTTCCTGTTGGTTCAGCATTGGAACAGGCTGCCCAGCAAAGTGATGGAATCACCATCCCTGGAAGTGTTCAAGAAATGATTGGAAGTGGCAGTCAGTGCTGTGGCTTAGCTGACAAGATGTGTTTGACCAAAGGTGGGATTTGATGATCTTGGAGGTCTTTCCCATCTTTAATGGTTCTAAGATTATTTAAAAACATATTAAAGGTAATTATACCTTTGAATATGTTAGCACATCTCCTGTCTGTGATCCCTGGATGATCAACAGCACCTTCAGCACTGGTGTAAGATTCGCCTCACTGACTCAAGCTGTTAAACCACTGCTCTGCTCTCCCTAGTCATTAAACAGACACTTTTAGAAAATTAATACCTCTACTACTACTACTACTACTACTACTACTACTACTACTACTACACTACTACTACTAACAAAACCAACAATTTTTATGCACCTTAGATAATTTAATCATCTGAAGGAATTTATTTTTCTCTGTTAACTAAAATACATCAGTTGATATTCTAATGTCTCTAACTTTACATCATCTGAATATTCATAGCATGAATATTTTTTTTCCCCAATCTGCCTGCCATGGTCTTACATTATTTTTATGAAGAATGAAAGCTTGAACCCTCTGTATGTGAAAACAGTAGTATTTCTAAATACTGCATTTACTCAGTATTGACCAAAGACAGTGGGACAATTTCCACTGAACACGTGGCAGGCAACTATGCTTAAAATATGCCTCCTTTCACAGCTGAATTCAATAAGTAAATTATCAGTAACTGAAAAATCATCAATCTAAAACATTTAGCTATGTCTGCAGCAAAATATATAAAATATATACTAAAATGACCAAAGCTCATCCTATTGGAGAAAGCCTGCCTCACTATCTGTGACAGATCCAGCCCTTGGCAACACAGATATGAGAACAGTTTGACTCACACACATGGCAAATTGTCCCTGCAAAGCCCAAATTCCTATTTCAATTCCTTGTCTAATTTGTGAATCATCTTGGTTAGAAGATTCATGTCAACAATTCAATATAAGACACTTTCTGCACTCATGTGCATGCTGAGATTTGTTCATCGCCAGAAGCTCTTTAAGGACTTTAGATTAAAACAATTAATCAAGTGAAAATTTATTTCAGTATGTGATTTGATTCAGTTACTTAGTCTCCAGTCTCAAAGCATAAAGATGTTCTCCTTTTTACCTTCTATTGCCTGTTTCCAAAACCCCTCCTGAGTTGTGATGTGTGTCATTGTATGAAACTTTAGTTGACAGCTCTCTTCGAACCAAAGTTTTTAACCTCAATCCTTTATTAATCTAGCTGGTAAATTCTGCTTCCCTTTAAGAGAAATATGCTATTTTGGGAATTAATCCACTGGACAAAATACATCACCCTTATTCAGACAGAAGTGCCTTGTAATGTAGTCTCACTGAATTTAATGACTGAGCTGAGTAAGAAAATATTAATACAAGTCAAATGAGTAACAGAACATGGCCATAATTGCCACAGATAGAAATTAAGGATTTGAATTCTTCATTTTCCTTCCTTTATTTTAAATGAGGAGTTTGTACAACTTAATTAAGAGCACAGAAAAAAATCTTTTTTTGCCCTACAGAGATACATTTTTCCTTTTAATGGGGGCTATGGTTTCAATGGGGGCTGATGATTTTGGAAACCCACAATACCCTGTTATAGATGAGCACCTTTCCCTAGACTTTTACTTGATCAAAGACAGTATAAATCATAGAATCATAGAATTGTTTAGGCTGGAAAAAACTTCTAGGATAATTGAGTCCAACCAATAACTTAATACTGCCAACTCCACCACTACAACATGTCCCTAAGTGCCACATCTACATATATTTTAAATATATCCAGGGACGGTGACTGCACAACTCTCCTGGGCAGCCTGTTCTGGTCCTTGACAACACTTCCAGTGAATTTTTTTTTAAATGTTCAATCTAAACCTTTCCTGGTGTAACATGAGACCATTTCCGCTTGAGCACCGCCTGTCAGGTAGTCGTAGAAAGTGATAAGGTCTCTCCTGAGTGTCCAGGCTAAATACCCCCAGCTCCTTCTTCATCTGCTTTTCATCAGACTTGTGCTACAAACCCTTCAGCAGTCTCATTGTCCTTCTTTGGACACACTCCAGCACCTCTATCTAGTAACCGCAGATCGAAGAGTCATTTTTCTTATAAAAATTCTCTTCCTGTAGAATTGGATGAACATTCACCTTTCTGTTGCCAAGTGTGGGCTTGTTAGATGGCCTTTCCTGATACAGGAATATTCCACTGCTAATTGGATCTTCCTCAATATTTGTCAGTAAGAGTAAGAACATACCAAAGGAAACATGGAAAGGATAGCAAAGCCAGAACTATTCAGCTCCAGCTATCTTCAATATTTTACACCCTCCCTGCTATAAAAATGAAAGCTTATGTACATTTTTTATCATTTCTTTTTATCTTAGAGTCAAATCTGTGATTTTAAATATTTTGTTTGGACATAAGTCTTCTGCACGAGAGCTGACGGTCTCAGTGGCATTTATTTATGAAAAAGATGAAATATTTTTGTCTTGATTTGAGAAGCCATTTTGGATCATTTTTTGCCTAGTAAATCCATCGTGCAGTGATGAACAGATTGCCCTATTTGCTTCCAAAAAAAATTATAGTAGCAGAATTTTAAAAAACACTGAATTCTCAAGTAAAGATATGTTGTTGCTGTTATTGTTGCTGTTATAGTAGCTTGTTTGTTCTCTGCTTCCAAGGTACACAAACTTTCAGCTAACAGGCAGATATTTTCATCTGAGCACATTTATTAAAGAGTTGCTTGAGATTACGCAGTACTCAGTGTTAACATAAAATGTTCCAAGAACATATTTCAGCTTTTTTTCTCTTTAAGCAAAAGTTTTTCACTATGCCTTCACAAGGAGCCTACCTGTGGCACAGAAGAGGCCAGAGGCTTTCAAACAGGACTCCTTTTGTTACAGCTTTCTGCACACAGCCCAGAAGGATCAAATAGAGGAAAAAAACAAATACAAGAACACAAATGGTGTAGAAGCAGGAAACAAGGGAAATCCCTTGCTGGTTCACAGAAAGAAAAAAAATTTAGGAAATTTTGCTGGATAAATGGTCAGGTGAAAGGAGCAATACCAGCTCTACATTTTCTGCTAAAGGCTCTGAGATTGCTGCAAAGCAAAACTTTTAGAGAAGTAGATTGAGACGATATTGATAAATCCTTCATTTAGTGATCTACATGACACAGAAACACCTACAGCAGCATAAGGATTTGATCTGAGCTTCCTAGGATTCACCTAATTTAGTGTTTATTCTCCAACACTTGGCTTCTATTTTCGATGAATGGTTCTGAGAGTGGTTTCTACAGGAAAAGCAAGTCTAAAAATGTGATCAACAAATTTGTTGATCACAGCTCACTATTCTATAATAGCAAGGAATGGTCAGGCCACGCAATGTTTATCTTAAATAACTAGGTATGCCATTCAAGTACCTTAATAAGATATCTAATCCTTCCTTTGTGATACCTTATACTTGAAATATCTGAAAATCAATGGTTTTGTCAGATTTATACCTATTTTCCTCTCCCGTCACACAGAGCACACCTGCATTACACATCTTATTTCTGAAAACTAACTTGAAGAAAGGACAGCCAATCAGCAGTGTTCACTGCCATGAGATTTTATTCTTTTATTTTAACTTAAGCCTTGCACAAGATCCTATTTCTTCCATAAGTGTTGAATCCTTCATGTGTTTTCAAAATTGTAGCAACTGAATGTATGGAACACAACACAGTACCCTGCCATCTGATATTTCAAATAATAAATTTACTTTTCCTGTTTTGCTAGGGAAAACATTCTGGTGACAGATGGTAATTGCTAGAAGATAAAGAGACCACTATATTACCCAAACAGGCTGAAGAGTGATATAAGTCTCCTAATGACTTTTGCATGGAAAGAAATCTTAATAAATGAATTAAATAAACATTTTCTATGAAGATTTGAATTATAATTTAAACTTTTATTACAAATTCCAAGTCTAAAGCTTTTTTTCCTATTCTGCATTGCTTTGAGAAAATGGCAGGGTTTCTATCATATCTATCATTTTTATTATCACAAATTTTATGTGAAATTGTAATTCTAGGAGTCATAATAACTTCATTATACTAAATGTTGTACTCATAATTAATACAGGGCAGTCTAGATGCACCTTTTGGGTAGATAAGATGATCAAAATACAGGAGGGGAAATAAGGACATAGAATTATTCAAGCATCAGTGACAGAACTGGAACTGCTTAAGGTCATAATAACTCATTGAATCTAACACTTGTTATTGAAGAAAATAGAATTTCTGCTCCATCAGAAATCAAATGGTCTCTCAATTTGATCATAGTGTCTCAAATGTCAACTCTCACCATTTTCCCTACTTATGAGATAAAAAGCTCTTCTGCCAAAAGGGTTATATGCCTAGCAACATTCAGTTCTCGTGTATTTTGTAAAGGGACAGAAATATTTAGTGTGAAGAGAAAAAACATCTGTTTCTCTGACTTGTTACCTATTATCATTTAAAAGAAATATTATTCACCTCCACCATCCTTGATGTTCAACTTCTCTCTTTGCACAAGTGACAGAAATGCATGTAGATAAGGATGATTCAAAACCAGACATGTAGATGTATATGAAGTACAAAAACATCTACTGCCCTTCATCACAGATTTTCTTTGGGTCTGGAAGTACATTGGCAAAACTATTACTGACAGATGGGCACTGCTAACAAAGGAATACTTTAAGATTACACATTGCTAGGAGAAGTTTTGCTATGAAGCAGAATCTAAATAACCTTTAAGATTCTGCAGGTGAGGATTTTAAACCAAGGCAGCCCTCAGTATCGTGTCAGTATTCTACTACCTAAACAAAGAGAGAAGGAAGGGGGAAAAAAGTGTTGACTTTGCATTACCAGCTAAACACTCAGCACACATGACTGGGCATGACCTTTCTGTTCAAACACATGCTCTCATCAACCAGGACAATAGAGGATGTCAGGCTCTAATGTTTGATATATATTCCACACGCTTGGTGAGCTGGATATGGCCCATTTTACTTTCCAATGAAGTAAGCGGTCCTGAACACACAATCACTCCTGGTAATGACTTTTTTTTTTTATTTTTTCTCCCCTCTGAATTGTAGTGTTGGCTGAAATATTTTGGAGTTATTTTCTTGTTTTTATGCCAAAGTTTGTACAGCTTTCTAACAAAGGCATTTGCTTTTGTGCTTGAGGTTTCAGTGATGATCAGGCTGGGGGTATTATGCAGAGAGAATGGTTTCCTGACCAAATGTCATCCAGCAAACATCCTGGGAGCTGATGCATTTTTAAGGGAATTTCCAGTCACATATGAAATGAACATATTTGTTTCTTACAGATATGAATCAGTAATAGGTTGTACCATACAAAATGTTTTTACACTCTAAATGGAAAACAGAAAAAAGAAATAAGAAAAGATAGATCAAAGTGCTTTTCCATAGAGCCAACAACAACAGTGATAAGAAAACTGGTCAACCAATTCTCTGTGCTCTCCCTGGAACCAAAATAACATCTGGTAATTATAAGGGTGACAAATTACCTATTTTTGATCTTCCTCCCCATTAAATCCTAAGGCTCTGATGGTGCCTTTGATGTGCCACTGATGCAAAAACTGGAAAGAGATGAAGGTGGGAGACAAATTCTTGCATTTCATCACAAGTTGCATCCTGGTGCCATTTCTTATATTGCATCCAGAACTCAAGTTACTTCTAAGTTTTGTATTTTTTGGTTTTTTGTTTTTTTCCAGGAGGACAGTATTCTACCTCTTCATTTTCACCTTTATGCACTCTGAGAGAAAATCAGTGCAGTGGAAACTGGACTCCCTCCATTATTTGTTTTTCCCTATCGCCTTCTTTCTACATTTCATCAGTGCCACTCTGGCCTCCACGGACAAGATAGAATCTAATCTGAGCACAAGTTACCAAAGACATTATCAATATCATACTCACCAAATTTAGGGAAAAAAAAAAAAAAAAAGACTAGAAGGAATAGATCAAAGAAGTTGATTTCTTTGGAACAACTTTTATACATTACAGGGGTTCTTTTGGTTTTCAGCAAATCTTAATGAGAAAAGCTTTATTTTCCTTCTCTGATTACTTTTTTTTTCCTTATCTTTATATAAAAACTTCAAGTAAGTTCATTTATGATCAAAATAATATTTTGTACACATTATATACTTATAATCCATTTGAGACTACCAAAAATAAGAGTAATTTCACCTGTTTCCATTTAATAACCCTCAGTAATGCTGCATAAATATTCTGTAAGCAATGGAACCTGAAGAATAATTTTCTTTGCCACAATGCATTAACAAAACCTGGACTCTGGCCATAATGTTGTAGTCTTGGCTGTATTTTTTGCTGGGAGTGCAAAGTTCTGTAGTGATAACTACAGATCTGCATCTTGGTTTGGCTTTGCATTTCATGCAAAATATGAAATTTCAGCAGATAATGTCTCCAGTCAAACAAAGCAGGATTTCTAGTCAAATTCTGACACTGGTCTGATCTGGGAGAATTGTAAGCTACTTATCTGAAGAAAAATAAATATCTTCTCACAAATTTATTGACCAAGAAATGCTTCTAAAAAGTGGTTATCAGACACTCCTTATAGGCAGTTTTTGATTTTCATCACTTCATGCTTGTTTCATAGTAGGTACCCAAACCAGTGCCTGCAGAAGTCAAAATTGTTTCTGTTACTGCAATAGATTGTCATTCCTTTCTGCTTTCTAGGTGCTCCATTAGAGCACAAAGATCATATCCCAAAAAGGAGTTCAGTGATAAAGAGAATAGCAAGCCTGACCAAAGCAATAGAAGGGCCCCTTGGAGAAATGAATAGGTCCTGATGCCTCATTCATTGCTGCTTCTTTGACTTAATGGCTGAGGTCTAATTCTACAGATGCAAGTTGGATTGCTGTGCAAGAAATACAGTTGATGTCAACCACAAAGCCAACAAGTTTGGTGCAGAAGGGGAGAGGGCATTGTTACACATCAGTCATTGACACAATGAATGGAGCAGTGGAAATGAAAGCTTCCACAAAGAAAGGTGGACATAATTGTTGGCTATGAAAAGTAGGGAAAAAAACAGAGGACAAACTTGTTCTTAGCATGATCAGGTAGAAGAAGACTTGGGTTTTCATGTGGCCTGTATTTCTTCAGGAAACCTTTTGAGAGGTGGATATCACACAATCTGCCTAAGAAAGGCTGCTATCCCCATTTTACAAAGAGAACACAAAGCAAGGGTCTCTGATACCTCACAGCCTATCTAAACTGGGACTTCAAGAGAATTTAGATAGAGATTCCCATTCTATCACTCTGTTTTCCAGGTATGTCCCCCAATCAGCCTAGTGATGTCTTAGGTGTGTTCTTCAACATACTTCCTGCTATTTCCTCCTTTTAAGGAGGAACACTTTTTTCCTTCTTTTAAGGAGAAACATTTCTATCAATTCAACTGTCTGTTTTCAGGAGATGATGTGTCTGAATCCTAAGCAGGCAGAAGTCCCCATTTGTGCAAACCTAATTTCGAACCTAAGCTCAACAAAACTAAGTATACACTTCTCTCTCACCTTTTTTTGCACAGCTTTAGATGCATCATCTTTCAGAAATTACATTCTTTCTTTGGTTATTTGGAGAAACTAGTACACCTCAATGCCTCATTTTGAGTGCTTTATCTGTTTTGGCCAAGTACCTACCTGCATTTTCTTCCATGCTGCACAGTAACTAATGCTCTTGGTCAGAAAGAAAATCTACAGTGAAGCAAGAAATACAATCTGTGTATTTCAAACCAGTTTATAATCTTAACACCTACAGCATGCTTTGTCTTTGTAAAAATGTACCAAACAAAATGCAAACAATCCCAAAAAGTGCCTCCCTTCTAGAATCCAGGAGGGATTTATTCTGCCATTGATTTTCTAGAATTCATGTCTTCTGAGAGCCAAGTAAGACTCTGTCCTGCAACATAAACTTCACAGTGATAATAAAGGTACATATTTAAATGTCTGTATGACGGAGGCTTAATAATTTAGACTGTACTATTTTCACATCCCTGCCCTTCACTGTCCCAAATCATTCTACTCCATCATCTCTTCCCTCTCTATTCTTCTTAGATTTAAGGGCTGAAACTTCCTTGGGATACTAGTTTACTTTTCAACTCATTAATTTTTTTATGCAATGATCAGTTAGTAAAATTTTGTGCATTATATCAAAATGGATAAAAATTTTAACAAAAATTCCATAGACCTCTGGAGAGGGAATTGACAGAGACCAAAATAAATCTCTAAAGAGATGCAGGTATTAGTAAATTAAACATTTCCAGGATGATCTTCTGATAGTGAAACCATCTGTCACAGAGTCGCATGCATCCACGTCATTAAACTCTAAAATTGTGTAGCTAAATCCAAATGTATTTAGGAATCTTTTCAGATACAGGAAAGCTACTAAACCATGCTCAAAAATTTATTCAGATAGTCTCAGCTGTCCAAAGCTAAAATCATAGCAAGGACCATTCTAACAGCTGAATGACTGAACAGAAACTTTCCCTGATACTGTTCAACTTATTCTTCACACAGCTTAGAGAAGCAAAGGCAACAAAAAAGCAGTGATCAGAAGATACTCAAAGGTAAGAAGCAATAGTCAGTGTCTGACACATGGAAAATATATGAGGTCTTCCAATCTTTCTCTTTACAACTCAAATTGGCAGAACAGTTCAATGTTTCTTTGCTCAGGACAGCATTAAACTGAATACTTCCCTGTTTTTTTCTTGATGTTGTTTTTCCTTTTCTTGAGAATGGCATCTAAGACTACCTGGTAGAAATAACAAAAATTAAAATTATTCCTAAGCCGTGACAGGAAAAAATTCAGCTCATGAATAAAAAGACTTTCTGAAGGACCAGACTTTTGTGAAGAGAGTCAACATTCTGAAAGTTTCAACAATGAAACTGCAAGAAAATACACATATTTTTGAAAAAAGTACAATTATGAGCACTATGTCTCTCAGAAGAATGATGAAGCGATATTCTGTCTCAAAAGACAAGCTGAGATCATAATAATTTGACCTTAGTTGCTAATAAGACTGAGATTTTAATTGAAGTTTAATGACATGGAACTTGCACTGATGCTCTTAGGAAAAGAGTGAACTTTCACCTCTCAGTCCTGTTCCCAGCTGTTGGCACTCGAGAGTGACCAGCCCAAGCCGTGTGTCTGGGCTATACTTGGAAACAATGAGAGCACTCTGAGACAAGAAACTCATGTTATTAATTTAGCCTCACTTATTAAAATGCTAATGAAACTTCAGCCACAGTGCAGAGCCAGGACAAAAGGAGAAGGAATGAGACAATAAACCCACTGAGTGAGAAAAATTCTTGGTAGGCGCAAGTGAGGCTCCACTGTGCAGATACCAGGGGGTCTCTTGCTTTAGAGGAGACAACATATACATGTATGGGATAGCCCGAAGAGAGTTGATGGCTGAGCTATTACATTTTTCCTATTCCATGTTCTCCTGTGACTTAAGGCTCCCAGAATATGTTTCTCATAAATGTTCATAATTTTAGATTCCTACCTGAAAAATCAGTAGAGGAATGTTTATATGCCTTTGAAAAAAATTGGAAGATTGGTTGGAAGATTTCTTACCTTAGAAATGTCAGTAACTATTTTCATCTTTCTTTTCCCAGAAGCATTATCTTAGTGCTTGAGGACTTTACCCTATTTATATGCAGGATTGTAGTTTTCTGCCATCTTACAGCCATATCAGCATATTTTGCATTCAAATGCAATTTGGAAAGCCTTGTATAGAAAGAAAGACATGGTTATTTTGAACTTGTTGGAACAGAGGTGTTAGACAAGATGAGCTTCAGAGATCCTTTCCAAGCTCAAGTATTCTCTGTTATTTTGCTTCAAACTCACAAACACAACTATGCTGAAGAGTATGCTTCTCTAAGTCTTGGTTTCCAGGCATCACTTTCACTTCAGCTGCCTTATCCTGGGAGGGCTGTTCTGTGGAGTGATTTGTAAGCACAGCAGATTCACAGCCTCACAGAGGAAGAGAGTGAGGGAAGACAGACAAAGGCCTTGACAGCAGGACAAAATGAGGAAGATTAGGTAGCAACAAATCCAGCTTCCCTTTAACTCAGTATATTCCACCATCAAAACAAATCCCTGAGCAACATGAGACAAAATTTCTGAACACAGAGGGAGCCTTTGGTGGCACAGGACTGTAATGAAGCATCTGCTGTGTTGAATGCACAGAGAAAGAGCAGGGGCTGAGGAAGAAGTGTTTAAGGAGACAAAACCTACCCAGCAACCAGCGCAGAGCTGAAAATTAACTGCTGCCTCACAGACCACAACAGGAACACCCCAGCTTTTCTGAGCCACTGAATAAGACTCCTGAGATTATTGATTTTCTTTTATTTGGCAGTGATGTTTTGGAATATATTACAGATGTTATTTGCTTTATCAGAACATATGCCAATTGACAAATTTCTTAATATGCTACAGGACCATGTAATGTCTTTACTAAGCCCCCCAGGGGCCCATTACACTAATACTAAAGACATTAGTGATGTCTACAGTGGTATAAAGATACCTGCAGAAGACATTTAAGTGTCATATGGGAATCCCTCAGCTATTTCTGGGCAGATTGGTGTATCCCTAAAGCATGATGCTCTACCACCTGCTAATTGTAATGAGGATCTCAAGGGCAAGAGGTAAAAATTGGAGCATGAAGACTTATCACATGGCTTCTGTCTCCACTGATTCAGCACAAGGAGTTGTCTGTTGCTAATGTGACTTGCCTCCTTTGTATTGACAAAGCCTCATGGCTCACGTTAGCCTTCCCTTGGCACAGATGAAAAAAAGATGAATATGTTTCTAAGAACTGGAAACCTTAAAAATAGAGGCCAGTGAGTAGGCCTGTGCTTGTACAGCACCTAATATAACGAACAATGGATGTATGCCCAGAAATCCTACCTTTTGTCACAAGAGAAATAATAACTTCTCTTACAGTTAATTTGTGCCTTGTTTTACAATCATTATCTACTTTGCTCATAGCATCAGTCGAGTAGCCTTTTCCACAGCAGAGAAGCATCAACAAAGAGTAAAATAACAACAGCTGCCAATTTAAGGTTATTTCCACCCATGAACTCCTGTTCACACTGTACTTTTCACACATTCTTTATCTAGAGTGGAAAGCAAAAAACTAAAACAAATTATACCTCTTGTGTTTCCATATATTGAGATATGTGTTTGCCAGCACTAAGACAGTGATTTAGTCACCCCAGAGGGGTTACAAGAAGCTTGGGTTGCAAGAAAGGAAAGCAGCCCAGAACGAGTGAAATAACTGCTACCTAATGGACGTCTCTCAATAGGACCTGGAAAAAAAGTCTCAAACTTTTGGAATTGCACTCTGACTGGTGGGAAATTGTCAGATAAAACAGACACTTCCTGTTCTTGACCAATATTCACTGTTTTGATATATGCTGGTGTCCTGGTTTGGGGCAAACTTGGAAAGGAACTTCCAAAGGGATGTTTTCCTAAAGGGCAAAATTCAGCAGCCCTTCCCCCACCTGTTTGGGAGATAAACCTCCTTTGAGAAAAGTGGAAAAAACAGTTTATTTAACAAGCAAAGTATTCACAAACATGGAAAAATGAATAATATTAAAAAATGGAACCTGTTGTTGTTCTGAAGAGATAGTAAATTCAGAGATTCCTTGTCGTGGGGCATAGCTCAGCTTGCTCATTCTCCTATCAGTCCCTCCTGTGTTGGAAAATGCCACGTTCTGGGCTCTGATGGGCCACAGGTGTGAGCTCCTGGTGTTTTTCTGGGGTTTTGGTCCAGGGCAAGGCTGATCAGTTCCAAGAAAAAGAAAAGCCACAGTCTGGGGAACTTCTCTGCCCCAGAGAGCTAAACAAATACTAACTAAATATGGGAAGAAATTACACAGACTATATTCTTCATGGTGGAAAATGTTTATTCTTTATTCACTCTTTTTTATACAGTTTTATAGACTTCATGTGTGACTCCAATTGGTTAGTAGCTTTCTTGTCAACTACTTTATTGGTTAGTAACAAGTTGTTACCCTGTATTGATTGGTCACTCAAACTCCTGATGTGTACGTACAGGAAAAGTTGTTTGTCAGAGATAATTTTCATTTTTCCATCTGACAGTGTAAAATCAGTTTATACAGGTGCTAGTTGTTTTTCACCCAGGAATAGATTGTTATGCTAACAAACTGCTCACACTAGGATTGCTTTCACATGGGAACTTGCAAAGGGCTAGCCTGACAAGGCTAGCCACTGATTCCAGGAGAGAAGGCCTGATTTTATGAAGCCTTTCTTTATCTTACTGCAACAGCTAAAAACAAAGGAGAGCTCTCTCCCGCTGCCTGTTCTGCAGACAAAACAGGCCAGGAGAAGGATGTGGGGGAGCAAGGGCAGTTTCTGCAAAAAAACCTCACTTCTCCCCCACTTCGCTCTTGGAGTCAGTCTTAAAGGTGCAGAACTTATTTCTGGGCTAAACAGATGAATGGGGATACAATTCAGCATCATAAAGTCACCTCAGGACAGTTGGTAATATTGCAGCCAAAAACTTTTGAAAATCTGGAAATTCCTTTGCATACAGTAATTCCAATAATCCAAAAACATATTTTACACTTCTGGGACTCCATATTGTGGTAGATCATGTAAAAGTAGTCTTTCCTCCACCACAACACAGAAAAGATCTCCTTACCTCATGTACCCAAAGGATCAGAGTAAACAAAAAAAAAAAAATCCTGAAAGAGTAACACAGGAGAATTATCTCATTTCTCAAAGACAGTCACTAACTCCCTGCTTTTCCCAGTTTACCAAAGATGTATAACTGGTTCCAATCCTCACAGCGTTTGTGGGCATAATAAATCCTTAATATCCACCTTAATCACAAATCTGCAAGATGCAAAAATGTATTTTTCTTTTTAAAAGTGTAATTTCTGTTTTAATATTCAAAATAAGTCTAGTTAATGATTTTACCATTGTTGAAGAGTATTTGATATTCAAAGAAGTGATCATTTTTTCTCTTTTCTTTCTCTCTTTTTTAAAATTATTATTTAATTATCTATTGCTGTATTCCACTGAAACACATATATTTCACTGAAATTATTGGTGGGAATGTAGCTGAAATCCAGGGAGAAATCTCTGCATGCTGTAGCTACATCTACATCAATAACCCATGTGTACCCTGAAGCATTCCCAGACACTGAGGTAAGCTGCATCCATGTTAATGACCTGTCAGTCACCCAAGGAGCTCAACACTTGAAACCTGCCTGCTGGGATCCCTGGAATAGTCTAATTGCTAAATGTCATCCAGGAATCCTTTGGGAAGGTGCTGCTGCACCAGGCCAAAATCACAGCATGAAACACTTCTGAGATATTACTAGTACAGGTATGCGACCCCGAGTGGGTGTGAGAAACCTGAATTAAAACACCTGACATTTTGGGAGTAATCCAATTTCACTTTCTCTCTCTCCACCACACACACAGAGAAAGGTCTGAAGGATTTCTCATGCTTCCCAATCAGCAGAGGAAAGAAGGATCAAGCAGGAAGGGACACAGATCTGCCTCCAGTAATACATACCAACTTGTTACACCTGTAAGAGCAGGGCAGCTCTCAGTGCAGTGTGTAAGAACCAGCCTGCCATAAAATATATCTACAGACAACGAGATCTTTCTCATTGTTAAAGATGAGCAGAAATTAAAAATAAATTCTAGCTTAAAACTGATATACTTTGAGTAACAATTCCAAGGCTTTCCTCCAGGAAGACAGATGTGTTCTCAACAGAAATAGATACTAACACTGTATTGAGAATGGAATTTAATGAGACAATTACTCTAGCTTATTTATCATAGTATCCATCATTTAAAAAAAGTTGGTAAAAAAAAAATCTATACCAATCACTTCATAGAAACAGAAATTACTCTCCCTTCTTCTAAAGTCTTCTATATCATTATGACACCAACCAAAAGTCATTCGGAATTAGTGGAAAAAATCTTGTGTGTTGTTCTCTTCGTTTGTTTGACAGCAGGTACTAATATGGGATGCAAAAGTTTGGGGTTTTTTAAAAATACTTCTTATTGGCAATAATTTTTATCAGAGATAACTTGAAACCTTTTAAAATTGCTATTTAATTTAAAATGTAATTAAAGGCACACCATGTTTACTGTAGTAGGTGCCTTATACTCACTTTTTGTTTGTTTTTTCAGTGTGAATTTGACTCATATAATGTCAATGTTTGCGCTGTGTGAAGGGAGATGTTGCATCCTGTGTGTTTCACTCTCTGAGAGCATCCTGGGAAAGGTGTCTTTGTGCCTTTGCAGGGAGTCACACCAGTGTAAGTACGAGAGAACTGAAGTAAAGCTGCTGCAAGATTCTGGCACCAGCTTCTATGTGTGGTATTTGTCCCAGAAAATTAAAATGTTCTGTACAAGACAATTTTTATTAAAGATCTGTTTAAAACTCTGTCAGAAAAGATTTGTTGCAGACTTTTTGATCTGCTTTAACTGAAGGATTGCTATTATTGGAATATCAGATTTGACATTTCATATAATAATCCCCCAAACTGACTTTGCATTATTTTACTTGATCTGATGT
This sequence comes from Irena cyanogastra, assembly GCA_013397155.1. Classification (NCBI taxonomy): domain Eukaryota; kingdom Metazoa; phylum Chordata; class Aves; order Passeriformes; family Irenidae; genus Irena; species Irena cyanogastra. Next base: position 503,658 of record VWZV01012176.1, on the reverse strand, counting down.
TGGAGTTTATTTATTTTTCTTGCTAACAATCCTATAAATATTTTCCCTTTTAATAGCTATTCCTTCACTGCTGTCTTCCACCACACACCACACAAATCTGCAGATCAAAGTAAAACAATTGTTATTTACAGTGTGACTCCTACCTTCCTTTATTGTTGTTGCTGTCAACAGCAGGACTTCTCTCCAAAAATGATAAGAGAGAATATAAAATATATACAAAGTGCTTAATCTACAGCTGTTTACCATAGCATCCAACTGAGAAGCTAGTATTAATTATCAAAAGAATCATTATAGCACTAATAGATTAGTCCAAATGAAATAAATAAGGTCTATTATCTCTACTGATTGAGATGATATTAGTGTGGGATGTTTAAAAAATGGTCCAAAACCATAATAATGATGCAAAAAGGTTATTTTTTTTTATCTTGAACCCATGCTAAAAGCTGTCTGTGCCTTTCTCTGAAGAAAGCCCATATTTTTTCTTTCAAGGTAATGCTTGGCTGCATTAGATTCTCTAAACAACCAAGAGCAGTTCATCCTTGGACAAAGGAAGCTGAAACAGAACAGCTGAAAAGTGTCCAAGGGAACTCAAGGACGATTTCAGATGCCCAGCAATTAACTGTTTTATGGAGCCTCAGATCTCACATAGAAGCTACAGCCCTTCTTTGACTGTTCTAATTTCAGATTAGTTTCCAAAATCTGAAATTAGACAATACCATAGGTAAAAATCTTTACAAATGTGCAGTTTAGACTCCTTTAAAAGCACAGCCATGGAAGAAGTGAGACCTCAGAGTGATGTAACTAGACTGCATGTGATGGAAGAAGTGCAGAACTGGCCAGCATTCTTTTGACTGTATAGAAATATCAAGGACATTAAAAAAACCCAAAAACCCATAAGCCCCAACACACTAATTTTAGAGTACAGAAAACTGGGAGCTATGACTGGTTTGATCATTGCTGCAAACATTCAGTTGAAAGGAAGGAAGCTTTTAGTGAATTTAAGCCCTGAAGACAAGAAAAGAGAAGGCTGAGATAATTGCCTGGAGAAGAGAGAATCAAAGAAGGAAAAAACCAGGAGTTTGAGATTCACAGTTCTTAGAGCTGAAGAAAACTCATTGTCACTGAGGAAGAGGAAATAAGGACAAAGAAAGAGATTTTTGCGAACAAGTCAAGATTTTTACGGTGGGACAATCATAATTAAATGAAAGCCATATCTGGAGAATAACAGACTCTTCTCAAGAGATGATTCAATGTTGCAGGATAGATAAAACAATACAGAAACAGGCCAGTATAGCTGCAGCCTCGGAGTACTGTTAGCTGACTGTAAACATGAAGAAAAGCAATTGGAACACATATTTTTTCTCTGAACCAAGAATTCCTGTGTACCAGACCTGGAGATCATTCAGCCAGTCCTTACACATCACCAACAATCCTTACATTAGGCACTTTGCTGACAAAAATCCATTTCTTTGATGTATTTGTCTCATCATTTAATATAATAGACCAAAGTTCATGTTTACTGTAGATAAATATATAATGCTGAAATGGAACATAAGCATCTATTACTCACATACCATTTTAAACAGAACATCAGGTTTCTCCTGCAAAGAAAGACAAAGCACATTTTTTCACTGTGGACTGTAGGTTCTGGTTACACATACTACAGTAAAGTCTTCATGTTTTCAAAAAAAATCTGTTTAATTAATACTAGAGCAATGTCAGAAGGTCACATACACCCCTACAAATACTTAAAAAACAACAAAGAATGAAGGATTTCCCCAGAAATACTGATAATTCTTGTGATGTTTTAAGAGTTATAAGGAACCTCTTGTTTGGAAGAGGAAGAAATGAGATAGATATCTTTGAATGTTGTTTACTATGTGGTAGAATGGGGCAGTTGCAGTGATTTCCCATTTCAATTCTAATACATAAACTACTACAGAGAATTTATTTGTGTAACTTGGTTCAGAATTATTAAACTTAATTTATATCCCAAACTTGACTGTTTTCTTTTTTTCCTGCTTTTTATAACAAGAAAGGAATTGTGTATTTCCTATGAAATGAAAAATGCACTCCTTGCTCTCCTCTATTTCTAACACCATTTCTTTGAAGAGCTTGTGCAGGGAAATCTGTTAATTGAAAATACTGACAGGATCCCCAGAAGGCAAAAAAATCCAGCTAAAAATTAGTCCAAAGTTTTACTGAAATATCAGAAGTTCTCAAAACTAATTAACTTCTCTTTGTTGAACACATGCTAATGGAATAAAACTGTTCCATTCACCACATCAACATAGCTGAATAGTTTTCTAATAGATTTTTTCCTCAGTAAGTGTTATCTTATGAATATCTTGCCAGCCTCACTCTGCCCTGAATAGAGGTTCAGACCTGTAGCAGTAGTTAGAAATTTATTAATTGAAAAATATAAATAAATAAAAGATTCCCATCAAGATGGGCATGGTCTTTTGCTTACCTTCTCTCTTGGTTTCCTTTTTTCTCCCTTTTTTTATTTTTTTTTTTTTTCCACTGTGAGCAGGGGGCAGGTGTTTGTGTTTTTGAAGGACTGAAGGTCGTTGGTAGCAAACGGCCCAGTTTGAAAAGCAGCTGCTTAGGAGGTGCTGACAGCACGAGTCCTGCTGTACTCAGGCAGTGAGGAGCTTACGGCTGCACAAAATCTGAGCTGCAGGGCCCTGCTGGGCACAGTGCTGAGCTCAGGCCCAGAGCATAAATTAGCATCTGTAATACACTCAAGTCACCCCAAATTAAACCAATTGTCAGATCAACTGGTAATTTTAAAGTCAACATAAGGAATTTTTTGCATTTATTCTTTTATGTCAGCAGTTTTGGAACGATTTCAGGATTTTTTGTTTGTTTGTTTTCTAGGGGTTTGTTTTTATTTTTTTTTAATTTTCTGCCTTAAGAGACATTTCTTGCTGTCCATACTGCTGAGTAGCTCAAGCATAGCTCTGAGATGATCCCAAACACCCTGCAGACCTGCTACTGATGGTCCCAAATTCCCCAAACTCAGGTCAGACTCAGCCAACCCTCTTCACAAAGCCTGGGCTGTGTGCAGGCATACAATTACCAGGACTGACCCTCTCAAGAAAGCTCTCAAATGTAGCCCATAGGAGTGATTTTTGGCACAATCTTCAGCATTCTTGATGCATCCAAAGCATAAGGCTCAGTTTGGGGAGCACAAAGACCCATTTTATACCTGACAGAGCAGTGCTGAGTAATAGTCAGTGGCCATGTCAAATATTCTGAGCCACACTGCTTCATCCCCTAAAGAGAATTTAGAGGAATATTTTGTGTCTGGTTCCAACAGAGCCCTAGGCCATTTAATCATACCCATCATTGTCTGGAGAAGATTGTGTTACTGATACACAAAGTAAACATCCATCAGTTTAACCCAGGGATCCAGTGAATTCAAACCATTTATGAAAGGTGTTGTATTTGCAGCTGAAATCAAATAATTGATCTCTGTGTAGGTTTACATCTGCTTCACCTTTCATGAAGTTCATCCCACAATAAAACCAGTTCATTTACCAAGTGAGGATTATTGAAATATTGCTTTGAGTATTACATAAATCATTTGCATTTCATAAGTACAATGCTTTTGTCCTTCCAGTGCAGTTTTCCCTTTTATATGTTTATCATGCTCCAGAACAGTCCATGGCAAAAGCATTTCATTAGCTCGACTTCACTGAACTTCAACCTTTCTTCCCATCAAATATGAGCTGACATACAAATGTGACCATTTTCAGCTGGGAGTGAGGGGGAAAGGAATCCAAACCACACACACAAAAAAAACCCAAACCAAAACCAAAACAAACACCAAAAAAAACCCCAACCAAGCAACACAAAACCCACACCTAACAGAAAAAATACAGCCCAAATTGCCCAAACTAAAATTCCTTAAACCTTTGCTCAAACTTTCTTTTATGCAATCCTCCCACGGAAAATCATTTTGGATTAGCTGCTGGCTAACAATAATTCTTGAAATACATTGAGATGACCTGGATGTTCTTTAGGTCTGCAGTGTAATTTGAGTGTTTGCCTGTCAGCAGGTGCCTTCTGATGATAACTTGGACCTGGAATGGACCCAGCCTGGTTTTAGCAGTAGTTAAGTCCAGGAGCAGCCATAGCCTGTGTGTCAAGCAGCATGCAGAGCAGCTCAGACAATTCTTCATCAGACAAAAGACTGAACAATCCAAAGATGGGAGTGACTCATCTGAGGTTACATGGCAAAGATAAAAAGTAAAGGTCTTTTTAATCCCCTTTCTCAGGTCACCAAGCCCCACTGCCCTTCTCATTGGAGATGTATTCTGGTCTCTGGATTTGATAATGTCCTTTCAGAACACAGGATTATGTCAGCTGATTAATGTTGCAGACAGGAGATTGTGAGATGACCCAAGGTTAATATGATAAACAATTAGGGAACTTAGGATGCAGCAGAAATCATATTGTCTGACAACTCTTTCATTGTTACAGTGGTGAAACCCTGAAACAAGCTCCCCACAAACGCACAGTCTCAGCATCAATAATAATTCACATCTCAGCGCTGTCAGAGATAAATTTTGCTGATCTCAAGGCCACTGAAATCATCCTGAACCAATAGTTACAGCTATCAGTAAGAGAGACAGAATGATAGAGGAGGAAACACCTAGAGAGAAGCTCTTAGCTTGTGTTTGCCATCAAAGCCCTTTGTAACTTTCAATTAAGTCAGTCATGAAAGGAACTTCTGACCACAATGTTCACAAAAGAGTTCCAATCACTGCATATTGGGCACCCTAAAAGAGTTTTATGTGTCAGAGGCACTGGGAGTCCACAGATGTTAATTATTCAATATGACTGAAAGTCAATCCAGCCAAAAAAAAGGGGATGTGAGCCCTTCATCAATTCAAGCTCCTTCTTCCTCTCGAGCCAGATTTTGAAGGAGGCAAGAACAGCCCAAAGGACTGTCAATACCCATATCAAAGGAAGAACGGAGAATGGGAACAGTCAGAAAAAGGCTTTAGGGGTGCTACATGGAGAAAATTAGCAAAGGGAAAAAGTAACCAAATGGACTTTACAGAAATGGGTGCAAAGATGTTCACAGGAAACAGCTGGAGATTGAGGCAGTGGCACAGGAATGCACAGCATCAGTGTCTCTGTTCTCCATTCACTTTAAATCTAGTAAGTCAGTGTCATTAATTGGCCACTTTTAGTGGAGTGTTGTCTTACAGAATGTCTAGTGACCTCTGAATTTAGGTTAACAACGTTTGGCAAACCTGCGTTAAAAACAAGAAGATATGAGTAAAAGAGAATGAGAAACAGCTTCTTCAGGAAACTGAAAGAAGTAAATGCTGACCATTTAGGTTTAGTTAGTTAAACTAAAATCTTTTATTTTAGGTATTTAATCTTAAACAATTTGTTAAGTTCAATATTCAAGAATACAAGTGTCTTTAAATGATTAAGTTAAAAGATTTATTTGGTATTTGTGGAAAGTATTTTTTTTTTAAAACTGGATAAAGATTTTTATCAGGAGTGGTTTGATGGGCCCAGCCTCATTTCTTAATAAATTATTCAATTATTCAAAAGATTCACCATGTCAAAATCCATAGAAGACGACATCCAGGCAAAAGGAGGCAATGGTATCATGGCAAGCATACAAAAAACAGAATAAATTCAGAAAAAGCCCACATTTTTAAAGCCTGAGTTTCTGTGAACCTCCTGACATGAATCTGAAGTAAATATGAACTACAAAGTCTGCTAATTTCAGAAAATATTCTTTAAATAGCCTTATTGGAAAAAAAAATCAAATTACTAAAATAAAGCAAACCCTTTCATATCTTAATAAATGAAAATTGACTTTATATCTATTTATTTCTGTTAGTTCCCTTTTAGATCCAAACAGATGCTCAGCCAGCTGATAGGGTCTCAAAGTGTCATTCTCATTTCCAGAATATCAAAGATTGCAAATGGCTACCTGACAACAGCTCCAGATTTATTTATTATTATTATTATTCATATTTAACCAGAGAGTGATGGGAAAAGTTTTTAGCAAGATGGCACAATTTCATTCTAGAAAAGTGTTAATTATCTGTTAAATTTGGAATAAATATGTGCACATTGATTGCACACATATAAAGTGTCAGGAGGATTTTTTTCAACAGAAAAATACTAAAGTGTAGAAAAATAATTTTTAAACATGTTACTACTAAAAGGAAATGTAAATCTGGCAGAAGTTTCTCAAAATTTTGGTGCCTATTTCACAGAGTGAATAATATAGTTGCAATCATCATCATCATCACCATCATGCCATTCACTTTGAAGAAAATGGATGGCTTGCTGTCAGGCTGTACTCAAACACTTCTATGATAATGGTAAAAAGTTATGACAGGAGAGATCCTTTGGTTTAAAAAACTAATTGTTTGAGACAAGCTGTCAAGTTGTTAACACTAACATGCCTTAAATGTAAAAATTTATATACCCAGAGACCAAGATTCACACTTGATTGTACCTGACTAAGAGGTTTTCAATTCTGTAATGATTTTTGGCACTAGAAATATGCCTGCAAGGTTCAAACATTTTACAGAAAAATTGCCTAGCAGATTCTCTGCAGCCTTGTTTGATTACAAGATCAGAGTGAATTGACTGGAGGTGTTAGCAGCAGTTTTAGGTCCTTGTTTTAGAAACTTCAAGAAAATACTGTGAAAGACCATGAAAACTTAAGAGGAAGCGGCAAAATGTCCCTGACATCTTTCTTTATCCTAGATGCTGTCTGGGTGCTAAAGGCCACTCTGTTTGAGACCTTATTGAGCTTTGGGAGTCAGAGAGTTTCATAAAGAAAAAAAAAAACAAACCAAAAAAAAAAAAAAAAATTCTGCACCATAAAACTGCAGCAGTTTTACTGTTTCTCAAATATGAAAAAAAACCCCAAAGTTTATAGACATTGTGATACTTAAAGTTGAGGATATAAATAGATGATGATCTGTTTTAGGCTTCATCTATTCTAGAACTGGAATAAAAAGGTTTTAGGTTCAGATGTTTTGCTTTTGAAATCTGTCCTCCTTTCTCTGCTTTTTCTGATGCCAGCTGAGATTTGAAGAAGTAGCTCCAAATTACTGTGGGAAACGCTGCTGTTGGAGCACACTGAGGCTACACAGAAATAATGGAAAGGAATCCTATTAATCTGTCTTGCTACACCCTCCTCTCAAGGAGCTGTAGAGAGTGGTAAGTGTTCCCCCGAGCATCCCTTTCTCCAGGCTGAGCCCACTCAGCTCTCTCAGCAGAGCAGCTCCTCAGCAGACTTCTGCTCCAGACTCTTCCCCAGCTCTGTTGCCTTCCCTGGACATGCTCCAGTCCCTCAATTTCTTCCTTGTAGTGAGGCAGTAGGGGCAGTGCATGGACAGAGTGAATGAACACTTGCTCAGGATAGGAATTGTCTCCTTTGCCTCACAGCCAGTGGTGTACCCACCCACCCAGGTGTGCTGGGGAAAGAGATCAACAACAGCCCAAACCAACACTATACAACTCACTACCAAGGCTGAAGATAACCCCTTTAATTCAATGCCTCTCTCTTTAGCCCAATAAAATAGATTTCACCAAAAGATTTGGTTTGATTTTGATATAACCTAAGTTCTAACCAAGTCCTATTTTTTTTTAATATGAGGCTTAAAGAAAAAATTTATATGAAGGCTATTGTAATAAAAATAAAAACAACTTTACAGGAAGATTCCTCCAAACATCAGTAACATATGCTTTTTCTAATCCCCTTTATTTTAAAACACTTTTGTTGACTTCAAATTTTAACAAAGCACTATTATTTTTACAGCAAAGACAAATATTGTTAAAAGTATTTAAGCAAAACTGCGAAGAAATATCCTAACTTTTCATGTAATGCAAGCTTCCAGTACTGTATCAGAGCTTAACAATAGTACATCATAATTCATACGGTGTAGTCTAGGACCATGATCCACTCAAGAAAAGCAGCATGCAGAAGATAAACAAGCATTCACCTGAAGCTTTGCATCACTACAAACACAGGTACCAAAGCAAAACAAAGCATCTGGTATAAATTCTGCAGCTGGAAACTTTCAGTAGTGTCCATCTTATAATGTATTTTAGATAGAAGTAGATGGAAAAATGTTGGGGTTTGACTGAGCTAGTAAGGAAACAGGGGCATGTTAGATGTGCTCTGCATTGAAAAAACCCCAGGCTACCTGGACAGAATCTGCCCCTGAGCCCATAGAGGTCACCCACAAAGTGGCACAGGAGCTGAGAAAAGCCCTGGGTGTGAATATAAAATTACCGCTTTTCCTTTCTTCTCCTGCATGAGAATTCCCCATGACCACAAGGAATCTAAATTGATAAGGATAAAAGATTGCTGCTCCTCAGCAGTGCCTGCCATGCCAAGGTCAGCTCCCAGGCCACCCTCCCTGTGGAGCAGCCTGATCCCAGACAGGGAGGCAGAGCTGAACTCTGGGTCAGGGGAAGGTTGAGCTACATTTAATGCATCACATAACAGTATTTAGGGGCTCTAGAGAGTTGCACCACTTCAGCAGTACTGCTTCAATGTGCCATTTGTTGGCAAATCCTCAAGGTGAGATCAAAGGGATTGGCAACCCAGAGATGGATTTTCCCCATGGAAGAGGGAACGTTTCAAATACAAGGGTGAACATTGTAGCAGATGAGACACAGACTATTTCAAATAAATAAATAAATAAATAGTTGTGAATGTCATTGAGGAACGTGTAACTGAAAACACTGATAACTACAAACATGGTGATTCAGAGATCTGACCTATGAATTGGTAGAGTTCATTAAGTATGTAGAAAACTTCTCCCAAATGTTCAGAAGTGCTTTTCTGTTTGATTGGTTGGGATTTTTTTTTTTTAATTTTCTTTTTATTCTGACACATATGGGAAAGACTAACAGGAAGTGAAAAAATAAATGCATGTAAAAGGGAAAAAGAAGTTAAGGCATGGAAGCGACTTTGCCTTAAAAGCCTGCTCTTCTTTTACTGAGCATATAACAAGACGGTAACATGAAAATAGATTTTGTTTTCTTTTTTTAATAACTGGAAAGCTCTAAAACAAAGAGGAGGCAATGAGAGATTGATGAAATCATGCCACAGAAGCCAGAGAGGAAAGCAGACAGTTGGGATTAAAATTTGGGAGAGGAAGTGCTTGGAACTGCAAATGTATGCTGGAGAAAAGAGAAGGGAAGGAAAAAAAAAACCTAGTAAAAATCTAGAAGGAACTCCAATTTCCATAATTTCTGTAGTGGAACTATTCCCCCTGTGGGCTAATTATTTTCCATCTCTGTAAGGATGTATAAACTCCTCAAGACCAGAGGAAAGCCTTTAAAGGAGCCATGAAAAGCTCATGTGAAAAATACCCCACATTTTTTCTGTTGATTATGCTCACTAAATAGGGGGTTGAACTTGTCTGGAAAATCAAAGAATATAGAAAATGACTGCTCCAGTTATCATCAACTGTGCCTTGGCATTCTTACTAACAACCCTAAGAATCCAAATACTGATCTAATTTATTTAGGTAATTTTTATGGATCTCTTCAGCTTTGAATGGTGCAAAGCATAGGCAGCCAGAGGAAAACATGCCCCTGTGTCAGAATCAAGAGCCATCCCAACCACTAAACCACCTATTCTTGGCACCATTTCATTCTGTCCTTCTACTTTCTCCCCAGCTTCCTCTCTGCAGAAGTAAGAACACAGGGAGAAGGTTTGCACTTTTGCCAAAGTCCATGCAAATCACAATTGTAATAAGAACAAAAGGACAATAAAAAAGACAGGGAATAATATTTTGTTTCAATATATATAGATCAAAAATTAATCTCAAGGTATTAAATGCAGGACATAAATATGAACTGTAATTTGATTTCCAAGTAAATTTAACTTAACAGCTATAATGAGGGAACCACAGTGAACTGCCAGTCCTTCCTTTTTCGACTATTTAATAACTGTTACTTAGAGGGAAGAATTTGTTCTTGTGCTGTCTTTACTCTGGTGATTCTGTACAAAAGAAGTCTCATGTTTGTCTCAGCAATTAGTGCTCTGCAAACCCAATGCACTGCTTCAGTAAAATAAAATAAAAAATCCATTAATGAAACCAAAATGCAATCTGCCCATTCCAAGAAAGTATGTTTATTGAATTATATTTCTAGTCAGGCTCAATTTTTGTTGCCATTATGGAGAGGGACATTGAAGAGTAAGGTAAATGCATTAATAATCCAGCCAGTACTAGGAAACCATGTTCAAATGTTTTGTGATCATTCAATTTACAAGCCATAACCATATGTCCATTTCTTCAATAAAAGGTGCACAGTTTTCTGATTACCATGTCTTCTTTCTATTGCAGTTTTTCTATTTAAATATGTTTGAATTTCAAGGAGTATTTAAGGAAAGTAAAGGTGGAATTGCTTTTAGTCATGAGTCTAGATCCCATTTCACCTTTTTCACATTTTTGCCCAAAGCTGAAATAGCTGTTTCTCAGTTAAAAAATAAATTATTATAAATAAATAAATAAATAAATAAACAATAATTGCATCTAGTTTCACAGGAATACAGAGCTGAAAAAAGATCTCTCAACTTTCCAAAGAAATTATGGATATAATTTTTTTCCAGACTATCAGTTGGCATAACTGCTCATGCAAATTTTTTGTGGTTTTAAGCACACCTCAGAAAAGGCGGAATGAAGAATACTGGAGTGATTTGAATCAGCTCATCACAGTGCAAAATTCTAATGGTGTTCATATAACAGGACCTTAACCTGGGACCTTCAAGACACTTAATTCAGGAAGGAAGATATAAGTAGTCCTGCTTGACTGCACGGAAATGGAAATGTGAAAAATGAAATAATTTCCTCATAGAAGAGGGCACTGTAATCAAGGATTTTAGTCATAGCTTTGAAAGTGAGGTTTTAGGCGTATAATTTTAATACTGGCTCACAGGAATGCAAGGAAGAAATTATTTCCTAAGCTTCTTTTTGCCCTAACATGAATCTGTTTCCTTAGCTGGAGCGTTCTCCTTTTTTTTCTAGTACAAAATAAATAAATAGTTTATCATATTGCAAGAAATAGGCAAATATTAGAGGAAAAATTTGTTTATATAATCTCTTAAAAAAAGGTAGGTTTGTTATCTGCATAAATATACTAATTAAGGTTGCGTTGTTCCTTTTTTTGTTTTAAATCAGCCTACAGAATAATTTAGGTTAAAAATACTAACATAACTTTCATCCTGAGTTTCTTGGAAGGAATATTTTTTTCTGTATTTATAAATAGGGAGGGAAACGTTTTGCCTGTGTCCTTCTAGAAAAAAATAATTTATTAGTTGAGCTGTAAATTGATAATTAGATTGAAATAACACTGTTTTCTCTCTTTTTGTCTAGCTGAAGTTTTACTTATTACCCTGAAGTTTTACTTATTCAGTGTATGTGGTGTTAGAATAAGAATAAAATGCTAACATCAGTTAACATCCTAGAAAATTTGAGACCTCCAATATAGCTGAAAGATGACTTTTTCAGAAGTCACACATTTCTACATAATCCCACCAATCTATGTGCAGTTATTTTACAGTAATGAAAGGACAGATGTTCCCAAATGAAATCAGAATCATACTCTCAAAGTCATCCTCAGTGGTTGTTGCCAATTAAGGTATTATTTTTCAAGATTTGTAAACATTTTGGTGGCCTTATTTCAGCTGAATTTTGCAGTGTACAGAAAAGATCAAGCACTTCAAAGCAGGTAACAACTCCGTCCATTAATTCAAAAGTCAAATTCTGCAACCTCTTCAAGTACAAATACACTTCTTTCACTCAATTAAAAACCCCTAATAGAATAAACCTGTGGCAGTCTTGTTTTCAAAATGATTGTAGAGTTTAAATAATTACTTTGAATTACAGTATTATGCAATTCAGTGAACTTTTCAGATACTCCTGTCATTAGCCACAGGACAGAGGGAGAAACCACTTGCACTTACTGCAGCAGTTTATGATCACATTTCCCAAGACAGAAGATCATTTTCCATGAATATTCTTCTATTTGTGAGGAATATTTATACAATCCAAAATTACCATGAGCTTCTCCTGGAACACTTCCCTACTTCTTTAGTCATTCTGAATTTTCAGGGTCTTTGCCTTAACACTTGAATAATGTGACATATAATTTTCCCACTTACTCCTGCACTTGCTGCTTGCCATACTGGTCTTGCTTTATTTAGACAATAGGAACCTCTCTTGTTTAAGATTTTATTTTCTATCCTATTTTTATTTCTTCAAGAGTTTAAGATTTATGACATTGTTCACCCTTCCTGGTCTTCTTTATTAAACCAGTTGCACTCTAAGACCTAGCACTGGATATAGTTTACTGATTTCAGTTGGAAAAAGAGCTGTTAAACATATTTTTATCTCCAGTCAAAATATTTATGATCAGTTATTTTTTTAAAAAACATGAAAAATAAAAAATAAAAAGCAGCATTGCAAAACCACAGAGAAAAAACAAGAAACCTCTGGAAGACTCGGAAGATCTTAATTTATTTTGAAGCCAGTTCCCACAGTCAGGAATAGAGAAATGACACGGCTCATAGCGATGCCATTTGGATTTTGCCTTTTTTTCTTTTATATGTTCTCTGTATTCTTCACACATATATTTGTAAGTCTGTCACCTACTGTATTCATAGCTAGTTTTCCCAATACTTTTCCATTATCTTTCTCTAAGCAGAAAGGCAAGACAAATTCCAGAGCTCCAAGCCCCGGGAAGTACAAGGCCCTGTGCTATTTGGTTCTTCCTGGGAACCAAGGCTGAGAACCCTTGGAGATTCATTCTCGTGGACAAAGCACAGCTAGTCGCGAAGGGGAGCTCCAGAGAAGGGGTCTGACCCGGGGGGAATTGCATCACCCTTGTCCTCTTAATTGGTGCTTTTTATCAATTAGGCTAATTTTCTAAAACCTATAAAAATATACTCCCCCTGTGGGGTGGTGGACTTTTGTGGACATCTTTTCACAATTGCCTCTGAAGGCCTTAATTAAAGATTCTCTTTTACATTACTGCCTTCCTAAAACTATCTCAAGTTTCATTTCCAGGTTGGGCAAAAGGCAACAGTTATTCTGGCACCCCAGATAGGACAAGACAATCTGGTACCCTTCCCTTGCACCAAAAACATCCTGCAAGAAATTCTTTGCTGCCAGCAATCTAAAGAATTCCCTGCCAGGGCCTGAGGTTGAGTCACCATGGTTCAAGATCCCACTGGAGGTAATATAAATGTTGCTCTTTTTGTTGTGTAGTATGTAGTTCGTATCTGTGTGTGTATTGTGTATCTGTTTAAAGTCAGTAATTGCTACCAATCCCGGGACAACCTGGTGTGATGGGGGGCTTGGGGGTAGGGCAATTTGATTTTGGAGTGACTTCTCAAAGTTGGTTTTTCTTCACCGCTTTTCCAACCTGCCCCAGATCGGCTGGGGGCGAGGCGGGGCGTGTGTGTGTGTGTGTGTGTGTGCGTGTTTGCCATCGGCTGAGATTGTTCACTGGTGGAGAAAAATAAACCAGAATGCAAAGTTTATTTCGTGTTTGACACGCGCTGGTTTTGAAAAGAAAGGTGGCCTGGGGACGCCTGGGCACAGAGCGGCCGGGGGAGGCCTGGCACGCTCCTTGGTGGGAGGCAGAGGCAGGGCCCCTTCCCACAGGTTGGCAGGAGGAGGAGGAGAGATCCCCACTTCCCACAGGTTGGCAGGAGAAGGAGCAGAGATCCCCACTTCCCACAGGCTGGCAGGAGGAGGGGGAGAGATCCCCACTTCCCACAGGTTGGCAGGAGAAGGGGCAGCGATCCCCACTTCCCACAGGCTGGTAGGATGAGGGGCAGAGATCCCCACTTCCCACAGGTTGGTAGGATGAGGGGCAGAGATCCCCACTTCCCACAGGTTGG
>VWZV01012176.1:374872-489506 GCA_013397155.1 Irena cyanogastra | reverse complement strand
GAGGAGCGGTCCCCCCCTCCCACCGGCTGGTAGGAGGATGAGGGGCAGAGATCCCCACTTCCCACAGGTTGGTAGGATGAGGGGCAGAGATTCTCCACTTCCCACAAGTTAGCGGGAGGCGGGGAAGGAGCCCCCACCTCCCACAGGTTTCACGGAGCGGCGGAGAAAAACTGGACTCGCGCCCTTGCAGGGGACGGGTTAAGCGCCCCCACTTCCTATGTTCCATCTGTGGCAGGTTTTTACCAAGATTTTAGGTCAGGAGCGGCTCCCGGACTCTCGGGACTGCCCCGCAAGCGAGAAGGTGACGCCCCCCGTGACAGAAGAGAGGGACCAGCCGCTCTGAAAGGAGGCGAGGCGGCTCCTGACATTGCCCTGGTAATGCCGGGCATGGGGCGGGGAGCGATCCCAGCACCGGGGTCGCCTCTGCGCTGCTTCGGCCCTGCTCCGGTGCGGGGCGGCCCCGCTGCGCAGCCCCGGCCCGGCCCCCGCCCCTGGGCCCCGCCCGTTCCGGCCCGGAGGCGGCCGGAGTGTGAAATCTGCGGCCGGAAGCCTTTCCCCCCTGGGCCGAAGCGATTTTGCTGCTGTAGGGGACGGGAGAACAGGCAGCGCTGAGCAGCTCGAGAAGGCTGATGTCACCTTTGTAGGTGGAGGCGACTCGATCGCAGTTTCCACAGTAACGAGTTTTGTTTTGGAGAGACCCGAGAGCCGCTGTGAGCAGAGACAGAGCCCGAGCGCGGCTGCGCCCGCACCGCGCGTGTGTCCCCGGCGGGCAGCGGGCGCTCTTAGTCAACCGAAAGGGAAACACCGGGTCCAGGGAACAGGGAACCGTTTCCCAAGCTTCCTTAAAACAGGCTTTAAGTAAGCAGAGTCCTTTGTTAACAAATACCTTAGAATGGAAACTGACCCAAGATACTGTAAAGGCTGTTAGTGCCAGAGGGATAAGAGATGTAAGACCCTTCTTGAACCTTTGAAATGTGAATTAGAAAATTTATCAGTGATTTATCAGTTTCTCTATTTGCCAGACTCTCCTGAGAAGGATCCATTGGAATTTTGCAAAATTGTTATTTTGAAAATAACAGATAGTTTAGGATGGTTTACTGGATGAACATGTACAATGCATGTATTACATATATTACATTACGTATATACAATAGTATATTACTATATTACAGATATATACAATAGTGTATTACTATATTACTTATGGTTCTTAGCCATTATAATTTATTGAGATTAGAGGTGACTGATGGTAGACTTCAGCTTTATATCATATGTTTATGTGCATTATGTATAGCAAAATTGTCATCAACCTGGCTAAACAAGAAAGTGCTTGGTCAACAATGCATTAAAGTACCTTAAATGTAGTTTTAAACTGAATCAGCTACTTTATAAGAATCTTCTAGGAGATCAATGAAGTATCAATTCCACAAATAATTTATGTAACATCCTAAATGATTAGATAATTATTCCCGAATGTGGATGTTCGACCTTATCATGATTGTGTTTATTCTGAGTCCTCCCCTCCTTCCCCCCACCCCAGCCTTCAATCAGAACACAAATAAAGAATGTACAGCTGGCCATGAGTCATCCTAATGGAGACAACTGAGTGAGCCACAGCTCTGAATAGGGGCTGATCACGATACTTCTTGGTAGCAGCAATCTTGTGAATGGTCATTCTGCTATTTTTTACTAAGCATGAGAGAGGTCCATGTTAGTCACACCTCTAGGTTGTTTGCTGAATTGGGAGCAGTGCTCCCTGCTAATCTTCCAGCAAATAGATGCTGATGAAGTCATGGATCTGTGTCAGTAGGAGAGGCAAAAAACCTCCAAGCACAATAATTATACCTATGCAAACAGTATTCATAATGATAAAATAATCTTCTCTATAGTAGGGTAAGGAAAAGAAGACTACCAAACCAAACAATCAAACAAAACTTCTACCATTTTCAGTTTCTCCTGGTGAGGATGAGGTTAACCTGCTGGTGCTTTCCAAATCTCCAAATAAACTTTCAAAAAGCAAAGATGACCCTGGTGAAAATCCTTCTTTCATCTTGAAAGATATCATTTCACTAAATTCCCTGTACCTAAGGGCTTTGGAGGAAAAAAACTAGGCTGCTTTCCATTGATGTGTGATGTAACTCCTGCAGATATCTCTGGCAAGCAACATAAAGTACCCCAGCTAATTAAATTCAGTACTGTCAGTTTCCTCAGCAAAGATAGAAAGCAACAGATCAGATGTAACTTTACCTAAGAGAACTCAGAAGGGCTTCACTGTGTTTTTTATGTCTGAATTATAGCATCTTACTCATTTGTCTACTGAAGAAATTCAAAGAAAAAAAGCTCAGTTGGAGGTATGGAAGTCAGCCTTGCAGACAGAAGATCACGGAACAGATCCCACTGGAAGAAATTTTGAAACATATGGAAGACAGAGAGGTGATTAGAGACAGCAAGCCTGACTTCACCATGGACAAATTGTGCCTTACTAATCTAATGGCCTTCTGTGATGGAGTGACTGCATTGGTAGACAAGGGAAGAGTTATGGATGTCATCTGCCTGGAATTTTGTAAGGCCTTTGATACAGTTCCCCAAATCATTCTTTCTGCTAAATTGGAGAGGTACAGATTTTAAGATTGGACCGTTCAGTAAATAAGGAATTGTCAGAGTGGCTGCATGCAAAGAGTTGTGATAAATAGCTCAACATCCAAGTGGAAACCAGTGAGAAGTGATATTACCACTCAAGGGACTGAATTTGGACCAATACAATCTAATATTACAACATTTCAAATGAAACAACACTAACAGTGGGACTGAGTACAGTCTTGGAAACTTTGCTGATAACACCACGTTGATTGGTTTGAAGGAAGGGATTGTACCCAGAAGTACTTTAAAGAGACTGGGCTCACATGACCCCCATGAAGTTCAAAAAACCTAAAGGCAAGGTCCTGCACCTGGGTCAAGGCAATTGTCAGCACCAGTTCAGGCTGGATGATGAATGGATAGAGAAGTTGCAAAAGGACTTGGGATGTTGGTAGATAAAAGCTTGGGCATAAACTGACAACGTGCACTTACAGGCAGAAAACCAATAATACCTTGAGTTGCATAAAAAAATGTGTGACAGCAGGTTGAGAGAGGTGATTCTCCTGTGCTCTCTTGATGTCCCACCTGGAGCACTGCATCTAGCTCAAGAAAAGCATAGACCTATTGGAGCATCTGCAGAGAATGCAACAAAAATTGTTAGAGGGCCAAAGCTCCTCCCCTATGAAGACAGGCTGAAAGATTTGGGGTTATTCAGCTTGGAGAAAAGAAGGCTGCAGGGAGACTTGCTTGCAGCCTTTCAAGACTTAAACTGAGCCTTTAAGAAAGACCAAAGAGACTTTTTACAAGGTCCTGCAGTGACAGGAGGAGGGGCAGGGGTATTAAACCGAAGGAGGGTAGATCCAGACTGGACATAAGAAAGGACAAAAAGCAGTAGTGAGACCCTGGAAGAGGTTTCTCAGATAAGTTGTGAATATCCCATCGCTGTAAGTCTTCAAGGTTGGGTGTAATGGGGCTTTAAGCAACCTGACCTAGTAAAGAGTGTCCCTACCCATGTCAAGGTGATTGGACTGGATGATATTTAAAGGTCTTTTGTTATCCAAACAATTCTGTGAAGTGTTGCTTCAACACATGGGGAGTGTATGCACAATGGAGTGGCAGTTTGAACTGTATGTCTATGTCTTCATTTTTTTCTGATGTATGTAATCCCTCAGAAAGCTGAAAGAAATGATGGAATTCAAAAAGAATGAGGAAGAAAGGGAAAATAGCAACATAGAAAATAGTATTTTGAATCCTGCCGTATTCTAGTTCAAAATGTGTCACTTCTGGTCTTCTGTGCACAGCTCTGATTACTTTGGGTCAGCCTGTCAAAGATATTTGGCACCCAATTAAATTTACAAATTAGGTGGGTACTGAAGTATTATTAAGATCAATTTCAAGTCTCCTCAGCATTTAAGATGTCTCTGAAAAGCCTGGCAAGGACCTATTTGCATAATCAGGAGCTTAAACAGCTTTGAAAAATATGCCCTTAACCCCTAAAACAGGTTTTGAGAGGACCTAGAGAAGGCAGAAATTGTCAAAGAGAACAACTAATAACATGGAAGAGGATATGGACCTTAAGGAAGCAAGGATAGATGTGATGACAAATCAAAGTTCTGACTGTTATTAAAAGAAAAAGTGAGGTTTTATTTAATCTATCAGAATAAATAAAGAAATAAAACAGAAAACCTGGCATATATAAAGGTTGCTCTCCCTATTAAAAATTTGCATCTTCTTTTGGAGTGTGTTTGCCAAAAGATGTGTAAGATAGTATTTTTCAAAGTAAAAAAAACTTCACAGTTTTTATATACATGATAATCATCACAAATTACAGTTACATGGGTTCAGAAAACCATACCTGCAAAACCCTAAATAAACCTCTCACCTTTTGATGTGTATAACAAGTATTACTCTTGCAGCCTGCAAAGGCAATCACAGACTAATGGAGTTAAGGGAAAGGTTCCTCTATGGTTCAGTTACTTCATCTTTGTCAACATTCCTTATGCTTTGTGAATACTGATATTGATGTTCAACACTGACAGAGGTTAGATGTGATCTTAATGGACCCTGTCGAGGCTCCTCCAGCACAGAAAATCTCATGTTTACTTGAGAGTTTTTGGTCTTGCCCTGCTCAGTAACATGGCTGGTGAAAGATGCAGTGGAGGGATGGTGACAGTCCTGGCTAAGGGGTGTCCATTGGATCAAAGGTGAGGGGGGGAAGCAGAATGGAACAGACATATTATAGGTGAATGGATGCAAAGACAAAACGAACATTAAGAGTGGCCAAGATTTATCATCATTGACTTGAATGATTCCCAAATTGCTGAGATTGAGACAATCTTCCTGAATGCTGATGTTGATCCGGCTTTGCACAGTGATTTAATGCCTTTTTACTTCAGTCACTCTAAGTATATACCATCCAGAACACATATATTCTTCTTCTAGCTCCAGTCCAGCCATGTGATGATACTGGATCTGCTCTCACTCCCTCATTTCCTCTTATTTATTTTTTGGTCACCTATCTACTGCACCCTTTCATTGCATTGATGTTGATCTTTCTTTCTTTCTATTAGTTTCTTCCCATTTCTCATCTGCTGCCTAGCACACTCAAGGCATGTTAAGTAAATATTTTTCCCTTTTTGTAGAAAAAAAAAAAAGGGGGGGAAGAGAATAAGTAAAAACAATCAGGTGTCTATTTTATTTTTGTCCAGTTTCCTGCACTGCAAGAAACCACTTTTGTCCCTTCTCAGGACAGCACAGACAGGAGCAGACCTTTCCGAGCTACTCATACGTCCAAGTCAGGACCATAAATCCCACATTGCCTCATTTTGGGCCATGAGGTCATCTAACACAGTCTACAGGATGGACATGTTTTTGATAAATCCAGTGCTAAATTAGCATTGAACATATCTTAATAAATTAAGCAGTTTTCTGTCTTCTAGAGGAGAAAGGCACTCACTTTTCTTACAATAGATTTAATCATTCAGGAAAAGTAATTTTGATAACAGTTCCAAGATTTCTTAAAATGACACTGGCCTAGTGTAGAATTTCATGTTAAAATTAGTCCCCTACATTCTAGGTATTTTCACTTAGCATCCCAGCTCTCAAGAGCGTCTTACCTTTGTTCTTTTACCTTAATTGAGCAGTCATTTCTAACCCACCTTCACCTAAGAAACAACAAAACTTTGCTGTGCTTAGGCTTCCTGGTCTCCTGTTATTTCTTTGGATCCAATGAAGGTATTTTCCTATGGCTGCAGTGTGGAGTTGAACACCTGTTCCACTTCCCCCAGGCGTTTGCATGTTAGGGACTAGCAAAGCAATCTCCAGCTGCATAGAGCTCCTTAATGCAGAAGCACTTGCACTTTAGCTCTGAGGACAGCAGCTGAAATAGATGGAGATTATTTTCAAGTTCTCCTACAGAGTATTCCCAGAAATACCTGTGCTTACTCCACAAGACTAACTAGAGAAAGCTTAAAAGAAAACCCACTGGCAACAACTTCTACTGCAGCCAGAGGCTGCATCTCTCCGTTTAGAAATCTCCTTATTCTCATTAGTGTAGCTTCATTTCAGGCTGTCTAGGAATGTGAAAGCCACTCACATCTGCAATTTCCCAAAAAAATCCCTACTACCCCTTCTCTGAAATCAGGGGTCAGAGCAGATATTTTCAAGAGAGGTATCAGACAGTGTATAAATTCTGGTTTGATTTACAGATCTTGCTGGCACAGTTCTGTCAGTGGCATTACCTTCAGTTATTCCTGCACAATACTTAAGTGCAATAAAACCTAATCCAAAGGCAAAAAAAAAAAAAAAAAGGTCTTCCAGGACATCAAAGCTTTGTCACTGCCATGATAAAATGTAATATCCAGCTTTAACTCACTCTAGATCATTACAATCCAACAAATAACACAGGGAAAAAGCCAGAGAGACAAATATTTGGAGAGAAATAATGCCTTATTACAGGAGTGGAAAGATTTTCACTGCCTGTTCCTTTGTCCTTTATAAAAATATATCTCCTAATCCTGATGTTATACATTTATATTCAGAGTCATCTGAACACTGAGTTCCTGGCTATAATGTATAAATACAGATACAAGTACTATGGGAATGTGAAGACCTCCTACACAGGTCTTCAGGTTTTTGTTTTGTTTAAAGAATTTTTATGAAAAATTACCCAAACATGTCTCTTTTCAAGATTTTTAGTAGGGCAAAGGGTGCAGAAATGATGCAAGGCACTAGCAAACAGAAGTCTGTGCCTAACTCTTTCTCCCAGCCACATCTCTAACATATTTAAAAAGGAACCCTCAAGTATAAAACCATAGTAGAAACAATTGGCTGAAGAAAACACAGTCACTGGAAAAAATATCCTGAAGTCAAGGAAATAGTAGGCCAGATTTTTATCTATTGTGTATGTTGTAAAATGTCTTCATTAATGGAAATTAATTATACCTATTTTTTTTATACCCAATAGTCACATCCAATGTGATTCTCAAGAGCAGATGTTTCTTCCTCTAGAGAAGAGAAAAAGTCCCTTTCCTGTTCCTGGATAGATAATGGAAAGATCTTCAATGGAAAAAAAAAAGGTAAATGGATGAGAACATTTAAACAAATATGTGATAAAGACAAGGTTCTTAATTTTTTTTGGTGATAGCACCACTGTCTGCAAACCATCCCATAGCTGCTGAGTGAGCAGCTGGATCAGCATTCTCAAGCTATGAGAGGGAGATTTATCCGAACTTTTCTGAACAAACCTGCATATGACTAAGCCTAAGTTTTTTATTTTATCAAAATTAATGCTTGGTGGAAACTGAAAATATTCCAGTTCCTACAGATCTGGAGGTGAACTTCCTGGGGTCAAGATTACCAAATTGCCTTCATAAAGACAAATGTCAGTGTTGGATAGAAAGTCCAATCCTCCCAATTCTCTTTCCATGGGCAGTTCTAGCCAAGGTCATGTTCACAGTGACCATTTAGCAAGTGAGCAGAGTGAATAAAACTGGGTTCTGGTGGGTGGTTTAACTCTGTGGCAGGTTGCCCCTTCTCTGGCTTTCAATTCCTTTCCCTGAAATTAAAGCCATAGTAAAAGTGAGCTGTCTCTCCTCATCCTTAAGAGGAGGGCACGAGTCCCAGGTGGTTTCAGGAGTTTTGAATTTCTTTTACCTATCTCCCTAAAAACTACACTTGATATCTGATTTTTTTAAAAATTATTTACTTGTGCCTCAGGAGAGCCCACCTTATTTGCAATTCCTTTCTGGTCCACTCAGGCATGCTGGCAAATGGGGAGTCCGAATGCTCGGAGCAAAGGTCAGTGAAACATCTGCTTTCCCGGTCTTGTTATCACCTGTATGCTCTTGCCCAGCTTCTGTTGTTCCGGAAATCTTTCAAGCATATAATGGGTAAAGTTCCCTCATATCTAAACCTTCAGCTCCAGCTGACACCTCAGTAATTTGTTTCCCATAGCAACTCATTTGGGATTCCTGACCTTGATGGAATGGCTGATGCGGCCGTGTGGCCAACTCAGCTTCAGTGCCGAGGAGAGATTGCGGGCAAACCGTGACGAGTGTGTTTGTTTCTGTGTTTGGTGCCTTCATTTTATTAACCCTGGTTTGCTCTGGTTTCAGCAACAGTGCCCCATAGCAAAAGCTTTCTCTCAGATCTCTTAGTTTTAAAAAGAGACATATTTCTTGTTTTAACAGGTTGATACAAAATCAGACACTGAGGGCACCTGCATTTTCTGAAGGTTAGATGGAGTCAGAGTGTTTCTGGTTTAATTCCAACATCTCTGATAAGTTCTCTATGAGCAGCATTGCTTAATTTGCAGAGGCAAGACAAGAGCCAAGCAATTTCAGAACACAGTTAAGGGTAAGTATTTCTGAAGATGGTTGTAGTGTAAATCAGCAGGATGAAGTTCACATGCTCTGTTACCCCTTTATAAGACAGTCTATCAGCTATAAAATTAAGGAAGCCATTTCTTATTGTCATTGATGCGTTAGGTGTGAATGCAAATTTCCCATTGTCTTAAATAAGCCATGATTTTAAAAATACATTTCTTAAATTAACATTTTTCCCTTTTTTTAAAGTAGATAATGTTTTTAGGGTTTTTTAAAAAAGTACTTTTATGAATGAAACTTTCATTTCTTTTTTCCTGAAAAACAGGAGCAACAGAAAATTGAAAAAAAAGATATTTTGCCAGACGATTAGAAAATTTCCATTTAGAAATGCTTTAAGTGAACTCATGGGCCAGTCAGTCCACTAGACTCCAGCTCCTCATGTCATGGAATGAATTTCCTGTTTGACTAAAATACCCAGAATATAGAGATGATAATTTGATAGATTATGGCAGCCTGGATGAAAAGAAGTGTCAGAATATCATGAACAAAAGGATTTGTCATGGAGTTTGACTCACAGATAGGAAGAGGGTATATGAGGTATCAGATGTTTAACTTGCATAAAGCAGAGAGACAGCCTTTCTAGATTTATTAATAAGAAAAAAAAAACAAACAAACAACAACCACAGATTTTTCTTAATGAGACAGTGTTGAAAAAGAGGGGAAAATATAACTGAAAGTATTTCCAACATTATGTGTTTGGTGACTCCATTTGAAAACAAACCTTGTCTATTGAGCTGAATTTAAAGAAAAGTGTATTTCTGATTTAAAAGGAAGGAGAATGCATATTTGCATGTATGTGTGTGACAAGGAACATATTTTCTGTTCAGAGATACACCAGGATTTACTGACAGAAAGGGAACTTGGATACTGTAGGGGAAATTAATCCTGTATCCTGTGTTAATGGATGATGAGGTAATCAATGGTTAAACTCTGCTTCATGCAACTGTTTCACTGTGCAGTCTTTAAAATTTCTTTTGATTCAAAAGTAGTTGTGAAAAAACCCCCCACAAAAATAGAAAGGAAAAAAATTAACAGATCTGAAGCCATCATGCAACATCCTTCACACCCACAGGATAAAAACAGTGAGCAGCCTGTGGACAGTAATTGTAACATAGACTACAGTCAGCAGAACAGCTGGAATGAGAGATGAATTATTCAGCTAGAAAAGACAATGTGCAATTATTAAATTATGGGTAATTAGTATATGCTGGCTTACATTTTACAAGCCAGCACTTTGAGAATCGCTGTGACTCGGCAAAGAAAGCAACAGAAAGGTTTCCTGCATCTGCCCTGTGCCATTGTTTAGCAAACAAAAGACCCTCAGAGAGCACAGAGCTTTCTGCTTACACAGCTAAGATGCCTATCCAGCCACGCTTGGGAAGCTGGCTTGCAAGTGGAATAATAAAATTCCATCACCTCTGTACAATAATATCAATAATATGTACTTAGTACCTTTCAAGTGAAAAGAAGTAGCATTCTTTATACAAAATCATTCACGTGTATACTGATATAAAATCAGTAGCAGCAGAAAACCCCATCCTGTATCCCTGTGTCCTAACTCTTTGTCTTGGCTACCTGACTATAGTGCTCCTTCAACACTCTCTTTCTTCCAAAATAATGCATGTGATGTACTGATTCATCAAGGGTGTTAATTACCTTGATCTGAACTGAGCCAATGCTTGAGTTTCCTAACTTTTTGTCTGACAAACGAGGTCACCTTTACTTTGTCCTTTATTCTGTAGTACACCCCCCTTTTTAATATCAGCTACCCATTAGTATTGATTTTAAAAGAAAAAAGCCTGAACAACAGCAACAATGACAAAATAAAAACCCAATAACTTTTCCTTACTCTTTTCTGGAACCACAAGGCTACCCAGGGTGAGAGAAGGGCGATGTCTTTCATACTCACAGCAAATCTTGTACTGCTAGATTAGCTGGGCACAATTTTACAAACCAGTGCCACATGGAAACCTGCATATGTTCTGAAAAGCACCATGCAATTTACACAGTTCAAGTGGGTGCAGGTGAAAATTAAACAAACATCAGCTCTAAGCAGCTTCTCAGCTTTCCTTGCATTTAACAGATTGGCCTATGGTGTACAGAAAAGACTATTGTTACTTTTAATCTCCTTTCAGTGTAGGGAGCTACTGTTCTCTCTCCTGCACTGATAACACACAAATTGCTTATCCTCCAAAGCAGCCTTCACCTGACCACCAATTGCACTCTCCTCTTGCCAGGATTCTGATAATCTCTTCCCACTCGTTTTTCAGTCTGTTGTGTTCAGCTTAAGGCATTTCTGTAGCCCCATACAGATGGAGAATTAAAAAGGATGCTTTTTTTCCTTTTTCTTCTCCTGCTCCCCTCCCCATTTTTCCTGTCTATCTACGAGGTGAAAATCCACTGGGGAGAAAAGGAAAGGAAAAACAGTGATGGTACTAGCATGACAACTAAAGCTCCAATTTCAAATCACATTGTGAAGCTTCACATGTGCTGTGAAATAATTAGAGGGCACAAAGGAGTCCAGATTCTCAGTAGTGGAACCTGGTGATACTTCAAAATCTGCCACCATGGCTCCTGGCTTGTCCAGCTGAAGCCATTTGTCAACAGCTAATATATAAGTTTCTGAAAATACAAGTGTCCTCTCTTTCTCTCTCTGTAACTCTGGTCACCATGTAAGTCAATGAGAAATCCATCTTGAATGCTGTGGACATCTTATGACAACAACAAAAAAAGAAAGATACGAAAAGATGTGTAAGAAAAGGTATTTAAAAAATCAAACATAGCAAGATTATTTCTGAAGAACAAAGACAATAAAAACATGATATGGCAAATTGCAGGAAAACAAGCAAAATGAGGGTGTTTTTTCCTTTCCATATGAAAAAAAACTGGAAACCAAAAAAATTAGAGTTATCCATTTATTAAAAGAAAATATATGAAATTTAGTTTTTTTCCTCGTGTAATTAAAGAGAGTGAAGTAATTGGAGTGGGAAGAAGTTACATGCTTTTTACTTAGGGGAACTAAATCACAGTAAAATCTTGCCAGGGAAATTTGATTTACTAGTTCTGTTGAAACTCATGTGGCTTACTTAATATTAGGTGTTCCATCTCTGCCTTGTGATGAACACTCAGTGAAAGTCATCAAGACCTCCTCTGAATCAAATGAACTCTTCAGAAACTGATGCCGCAGAGGAGGGACCCAACTTCAGAAACTCAGGACTCACTCCTGCTGTCCTGTTGAAGCTTTTTAGCTGGAAGTCAGGATAAGTGAGGTGGGAGCTTCTCTCCCTCCCCAGCACAGCAGTGCAAAGAATGAGTCTAAGGACAAGTCAAAGGAATGATCTTAAGAATGGCTTAGCTGTGTCCCCAAGATGAGAAGCAAAGACGCGGTGGGACCTCAGAGGGGGTGCTGCCAGGCCAGGCACAGCTGTGCCACAGCTGATCAATATTCCCAGAGCTCTGTCTGTGCTGCTCTCTGCCCCTGCAGTCACTGCCAACGTGTGCCAAGGCACTGACTCGGAGTGAAGGAGGAGCATGGCTCCTCCTGAGCAGCAGTGTGGGCTGTGGAAAGCCTTCTGTGGGAGATGATTCATCCTGACACCTATGTTAGCATGATGATATGTTTTTCCAGAGATGTCCCAAACACTTTACCATGTGCCAATCCCATTCCTTGTTGGGAAGACTTCAAATAAAGTGAGTCAGACAAAAGTCAGTCTGGTTTCTAGGGAAATATGACAAGGTCAGGACAGTGATATCCTGTCAATGAGAAGTGGATAGGGCATGAGTGGAGCAAGTTTGCATTTGTATTCCTGTGTCTGGGCACACAGATGGAGGGGAGTAGGAAATTCTGTTGTCTTTGTTCTTTATGGGTCAGACTGAACCATCCTGGAGCAATCTGCCCTTCTCCTGACAGGATATTTGATACCTGCTAAATTCTTTCTCTGTTGCCTTGGGGTCCTGTGTCTGCAAAGTGCCATAAAGCACTATCAGTCTGGGGTGTGGGAAGGGGCAGTTCAGGGGTTAAGATGGACAGGACAAGGTCCTCATACTCTACATTAAATAAACAGAATTACTCTGCTTTCCTATTATCTGTTTGTAGTGGTTTGCAACAACACTTGCTCCAAAATGATGTGGCTACTCTTTGGAGAGAGAAAAATATGCAGTTGGCACCAGCAATGGTCATGGGCACCAGTTTCCAGGACTCACTATATACTCCTGATTTCCAGGGAATTATGTCACTGCTACCCCTAGTGAGACAGCTTTGGTGGTCTTCTGGCACACTTAAACCACTCAGCAACTCAGGTGTATCGCCTTGACCTGCAGTGCCAGATCTGGTGCCACCTGAAAGGAACACCTGGTTTGTGGAAGCCAGAGTAAGGTTGGTGTAAGAGTTCTGTTGTGTCTGGAGGAGGGCTGGCTGTGTCCTCGTGTCTTACAAAATCTAGAGTTGTGCCTAGGATTGCTGGAAATTTGAAACAACACGAGTATACTGATGATGACCACAAGGGATAAGCAGCTTGTTCCTGAGTTTCCAAAAATCAAGACAGAACGATGAAGGGAAACAAGTTGGTTGTGTTCTGACATTAGATCACCTGGTCAGAGCATGGTGCTATTAAGCCAAGGTCACAGGTTTGATCCTTGTATGGACCATTCACTCAGGCATAAGAACTGGACTTGATGGGTCCCTTCCAATGAGACTGTTCTGTGATTCTGACACATAGTCAACTTGAGCAGTTCTAATCTTCCAGCTGTCTTCAGAAACGAACTGAAGAGCATAGTGAGGGCCAGGATGCTCTCATTTCTTTCTGGCCATGCTCCAAAAGCTGCAGAAGCATTCCTAACCAAAGGGTACTACTGCCAAAAGAGTGAAAATTTAGCCTCATGTCCAATATTTGTTGTGATTCCCACTTTTTAAAAAATGTTTATAAACCCAGCACTCTTGTAGTCACCCAGAACCCGGCCATGCAAACCCAGTACAACAATTCACCTCCAGTAAAACCAGCACTGTTACTCCCTTGAATAATGCATTTGGCAGCATCCTGTCATACAACTTTATGTTGATAGGACAATTTACAGAGTGCAAAAGTAAGTGAATCACAAGCATCAGAATGATGCATTTAAATAGAGGTGATTTTAGACAAAATGCTGTACTGCGTTTCCTAATGAGGAGCTAGTTTAGATTAAAATAGATTCCCTAGTTTTGGGCTCAAGTACTTTAAAACCAGAGTTTAAAACCAAAGACATGGACTATGTGTAAATATGTAGGCCAAAGACTAACCCTACTTTTGTAATCCTGAGAAAGGAAATAGTGAGATAATTATAGAAACTCAATGGGCAGTTTTAAGAGTCACAGTAGTTTCAATTAGCTTTTTTAGACTAATTGAAAAAATCTCAAAAAAGAAATCTAAAAAAGGAATTTGGCATTTTTACCCTCTTCTGAATAAAGTAGTTTGAAGTGATTTTGTCTTCATTTTTAAATATCCAAAATTGTAGAAAGCTAAAATAACATCTAGTGTTTTACACTGGGATTAAGCAAAAATTTTATCTCTTCTGAGAGATTTTTTTTTCCCAGATTTTGGGTCACAAATGTTTGTCCAGAGCAATTTTGTGCACATTATTCGTTTTCTGGGGGATGAGGAGGAGGCAGGTGAATTTATTTTTCTAGATAGCTGGCAGAACAACTGCTCTTCCCCTTGGTATCCCGTGACAGGATGTGTAGGAACAGCTCAAAGGTGCATCAGGGGAGGGTCAGTCTTGACATTAGTAAGCTTTTATTGACAGAGAAGGTGGCCAAACACTGAAGCAAGTTTCCTAGAGATATGGTCGATGCTCAAGGCCTGTCAGTGTTTAGTGATATTTGGATAATTCAGGTCTTATCAACCTACTTTATCTTTTGATCGGACCTGAATAGGTCAGGCAGTTGGACTCATAAGGAAGATGATTGTTGGAGGTCCTTTAAACTCATCTCAACTATTCTATTCTATTCTATTCTATTCTATTCTATTCTATTCTATTCTATTCTATTCTATTCTATTCTATTCTATTCTTTCATTTTCCACTGTGAATGTTTCCATGGAATTGCTAAGAATCTCCATTTCTATAAACCATTTAATCAAAAAAATTCTACCACATTCCTCAACATCATTTAGTTCAGAACAGTGGCCTTTATGGAGTAATATCCTAATGATTCAACAGTGTCAGAATATTACAGACCGTGTGTTCTTTCTAAAAGAAAGAACTTATGTGTGTTCACTGTTCTAGTGTATATTTGAGATATATCTACTGCTTGTGGCAAAATGCATTGGGCCATCTATTTAATCTTGTGATTATATGAAGAAAATGGAAAAAGATGGAGTGCTAATTTATTCTAAGTACTTTTGTTGATGACATACAGGTTGCTAAAACAGCTGGAAAGTCAGATCAGTTTTATAAGCAATTAGATGGGGTCTGTTGAAAGGTAATTAATTTTATGGTAAAGCAAGGTGATGCTATAATATTCTTGTATATCTGATGATAGGAGGAAAAGATAGTTCACTGACTGTTAAATGCTTCCAAGTGTTCAGGTTCCATAGCATTATTTATATTTCAGGTCTGTTCACTGTTTTGTTATTAAATAAGCTCTTCTCTTCTGGATGGTTAAATGTGCAATTTATTCACGCTCTAATGAATATTTTATATACCAAGGTGTTGATGAAAATTAGCTATTCACTTAATAAACACTGGCTATCTTCTGCTCATTAGCAATGTGACCAGCAGATGTGTATCAGAGAAAGCAAAGCTCCCTCTGATTTCCAGAGAAGATGAGGGAAGAAAAGACTGATAACAAGCCATAGCTAGTTTTCTTAAAGACTGAATGTGGAAAAGTTGAGAATGCAGTTAATTACTTTCACAAAATATAACTGGAATATTCTGCAAGATATGTAATTAGATTATACTCTTAGAGCAGTAAAAGTCAGAAACAAATAGGAGAGAAAAATCTGTTCTGAGCAAGACCAGGAAAAAGAGATCTAACTAGGAGTGTTTTGCTGCAACCTTACATCCAGCTTTAAGGTTTATATATATAAGGAAATTTTGAAAACTTGCAGTAGACAATTATGAACCAATGCATTCTTTCAAACAGTCATTATCACACATACTCTGTTCAAAAACTAAGATATTGTAGGTGTTGGTACATGTGTAGTCTGAACAGCCACATTTCTTTGAGAATATAATTAAATTTGGTATTTTAAACAGATTTTCTATGGAAAAAAATCACAAATTTAATTAACTGTTACATGAAAAAAGGATGACTGATCATATAAATCACTAAATCACTTTATTTTTTGCTAGGTCTGTCAAAAGGCATAAAGGTGCATTGTAGGCTGAAGTAATGCCCTTTATTTGTAACGTCAGTCAGGGAAAACAGAAAAATCATGTTCCTAATCAATATTCATTCTATTTTTTTCCTTCTAAGGAGTTGATTCTTATTTGTTTCCTTCATGACCTTATAAGATTTTTCTTGTTTTTCTCTGAGGAGACTTTCTATATCCTTTCTATATCCTGTTGATTCCTTTAATTCCTTCTTGTTTTGAATTGTCCTTCAGGAGAAATGTTCCACCAATGCCTCATAGTACCTTAGATGAGATCACACAGGACAGGCCACTATGCAGAGCACAGGCAGGGACTATAACATGACCTGAAATTTTGAAACCTTATTCTTTGTGCATTCCAATATAAATATTTTCACTGCAGCTGAACATACAGGAGAGATTTTTAGAAAAGCCTTTGCTCCTTTCTTCATCCACTGGTGCTAGTCTTGAATGCTGCAAGGTTTGAAAAGTGATTTAAGAGGTCCTTGTGCTTTACTATTTTAATTTCTTTTTCAGCACAGAATTTCGTTTGCCATTTAATAACTCCTTTATGTAAGATGAAGTCCTTCTGAAGCTCATCAACAGGATCTTTGTCCTTGAGTAAGGTTGTAGGAATAATTAATATTTTGGTCTGGCTGCTAAACAAAAACAGATTAGCATTTAAACAAGCATATAAATGTTTCATTGTTTCTTTCCAAAATGAGAGCCTGGGTTGAGTAGCTTACTGTAGTTGACAATACTCTCACGGAACCTCAAATGAAATACTCCAGTGCTCACATATTTTGAGGAGTCAAATCAGTAAAGCGTTAGCTACTCAAAACTTCTGGGAGAGGTTCACCAACAAAGCTTCCAGCAGTTCACATTTTGTCAGAGTATAATGGTTACAGTAGTCACATAATGGAACTTTCTCTGGGGAAAATAGAGTAATTATAGTATTTCAACTCTTTTTGGCATGTTCTAACTACTGGTTTATTGGAAGGAAAAGTAGAAACTGTTTGATGGTCTAGTTCTTCAGACATTTTTTTCTAGAGTAATCTGGTTTACATTGGACACTGCAGTTGTGAAGAAAATCAGAAACTGTTTTGGCAAAATAACTCTTCTTGTCATGTATTTCCCTGTGCTTCTTTTCTTCTTTTACCTTCCTATCACCTTCACCTTTCTCTAACTTGCCACCTGTGATGGTAATCACTAAATAAACTAAGTAAAAGCCAGGGAAGTTAATTTTTAAGTCCTTGCTATATTGAAAAATTACTCTTTTATCCTGGTTTTCCCACTCTTTAATCCAGTTCATTGATTTATCATAGTATGTTTTGTAATGAATATTTTCAAAAGTCTTCTCTAAATCTTATTTCTCTTTACTTATTAATTAAGTAAAATTAATCTTATGCAAAGTGAAATGAAGTAAAAAAAAAAAAAAGACAACCTTTGGGTCATCTCTAATTTAAGGGCTATTTCAAGAAAATAGGACAAATTCAGTGATCACTAGGCCTTGTGATTGCTAGATACTGGTGGAGAAAGGGTTATTTATTTTCATGCATGAATTTCCATGGTCCATCTGTTCCACTGCATGAAGATTATTACATTTTGAAAAACGCAAATAAACATTTAAGACCTTTAATAGTTATTTGCCTGTTTATTTCAAAGGCAAATGGTGGTAGTTTAGTCAGGAAGGCTCACATTTGCTGTATATGTGATGGTTTACAAGCAGTTCACTTTAATGATGTCAGAGGGGTTGTATCCAGACTGGAAAAGTTTATGGGACCAGGATCTAAAGTTGTGTCTTGATTCTTTCAAGACTAGTGTCCTGTAAAAGCTCAGTGTTTCTAAACTAGAGTATTTCCAGAGTGTATGAAATATACACTGAAAAATCTGAGATATTCATAAGGTGCTAGCTGTCACTTTTGATTTAGAAGAGCAGCTTGAGTGCTCCATGAAGTGCTTTTCTCTTGTAATGCAGAAGTTAGAGCACTGACCCGAGGTTGGAGATATCCACCTTCCACTTTCTTCTTTGTTAAATGGAACTAATTCCCACCTCCCTCAGCTCCAAGGTAATACCCAGTGGTGGTGCCTGAGGGAGGATGAGCCCTCCATCTCTTATCATGCCACTTCCTGGCAGAGCTTGAGAAAATTCAAGATCAATGGATTTAAACACATTGAGGAAGAATCGACAGTGTTCCTTGGTAGGTGGCATTCACGTGAAAGAGCAACAGTTTGTCTGTGTCCAAAATAAAAAGGAAAATAAAAATGAAAATAAGAATTAGGAAAACATTAAGAGGACAATTGGCTCAGTTGTGAATGGGAAGGAATTCCTCAGTCCCATCCATGTGTACCTGTCACCCCTTTGGGAGTACAAGACCAGCTTGCCTAACAGCAGCTTCATCCCATAATCAGGGAGATTGTTAAAAGATACCTGTCCAAATCTTGCTTTCAGCTATGATTCATGACCTTTGATACAGTAGGTAAATGAACAGAAAGTGAGATTTATTTAATGCTATATAACAAGCCTTGGGGTTAGAAGTCCAAGTTCTCTGACACAGTCTACCTCAGTCATTAGAAGGAAGCTATTTCAGTAATGAATTATTACAACCCTGGGAGTACTTTGGTCATGGTTCATCACCATGGTACACTGAGGACTTTAATAGTGTCTTACAATGTCAATATGTGCTTTATTTAAGGGTGGTATCATTTTAGCCAGTCAGAAAGGATAAAGCTCACCCCTGCGCAGCAGGTCAGAACATGGCCTATTCATCTTGCTAGTCCCACAAGAGCCCTCAAAATGCTTTTTTAACTGAGATGGAAGTGACACATAAAGCTTCTCTGAGGTCTTTTGCACACAGATGGATTTGAGCTGTGAATAGGAAGTCACTAATTTGCAAATAAGTTATTTGATGGAAAATTCTGCCATCAATCAGATTTGCTAAATTACATGAATAATTCCTCTAGCCTTACCTACAATATCTGAATCTTGTCTTCCAGTATAGTTTTGGGCAAGCCAATTTCATGAAAAATAACGGCAGAAAAAGAATTGTAAGAATGGAGCAAGGGATCATTTATGTTAAATACTTTGGTTTGTCTAACTTTAGGCTAAAGTATTCAACATCAGGCATCCACTTTCTGGAGGATGGCCAGAAAATTAAATTTCTATTAACTGCTTAAAGCCATTATAGCTCCCACATTCTTTCTAAGATTTATGCTAAATTTTGCCTTTGAACACTTCTAACCTCTCTCATTGGTGCTTATTCCAGTTTCTAATACCATCAACACAGTTTCTGTTAAGAGCCAGTTTAGGCTGTGATGCTGCAGCATCCTGAAATGACACAGGGGGATTGCAATGTCACATCTGTCAGGGACCACTGAGCAACCTTGTGGTCAGAAATGAATCCTGCTGGAGGAGCTGGTTAAGTGTCCATTGGAAAGTAAGTAAGAAATGTGAAAGAGTGAAAAATACTGAATGTATTTTTCTCTTTTTCTATGTGGTGATCATATATTATGTCTGTAAGAGTGTCTCTGGAAGAAATGGTAAAAAAAAAAAAAGAATGGCAAATTTAAAAAAAGGCTTTTTTTTTGTCATTCAGAAAAGTTGAATGGCCCTTAATGCAGAACTCAGATGACCAAAAAAATTTATTATTTATTTATTTTTATACCATAGAAAACAAGTGTCAATACAAACTTCTGGCTCCAAATTGAGAAGACCTCAGGACAGGTATTATTTTTTTACTTGGTAAGCTCTCACATGTGTGCATGCAAATTTCATCCTTCTCTTGTCATCCAGCACAGAGGAGGTGTGAACTGACTCCAATCAGCTGCTTTTGAACTTTGGAATTTTCCTTTAGCCCTATCTGAGATGTCAGTTTCATCATAAATAGGCCCTTGCTTCCCAGTTAGGCCTGTGAGCAACAGTCAGAAGCATGAACAAAAGGCTCTGCTGGCAGAAGCAGGAGGAGAAATTCCACCAAGGAGTTTCAT
The DNA here is from genome assembly GCA_013397155.1 of Irena cyanogastra. Classification (NCBI taxonomy): domain Eukaryota; kingdom Metazoa; phylum Chordata; class Aves; order Passeriformes; family Irenidae; genus Irena; species Irena cyanogastra. The sequence continues at coordinate 469,732 of VWZV01012176.1, read as the reverse complement.
CCTTGACATGCCATATTGGATGAAAGCCTTACCAAGGTCTACAGAAAATGAAGTAAACACTAGTCACTCTTCTAAATGGTCTCTTGTGGCTCCCTTCATCCACGCATGGCACATAGTAATGAAAACAGGCACTGTTACTTACCCTCTGAAGGTCCTACTCAGCCCAAATTGCAACACCTGCAGCCTGCTTGTTATCCAAGTCTTTGATTAAAAAACAGGATTTGGATCCCAGTGAGACCTCAGCTTGTTATTCTGTAATAATAATAATACATAATCTGCTGCATTCAAAAAATTTAGCCTTGATTGTATAAAGAAGAGATCTCCCCAAAACTCCAGGGAGGTATTTTCGTATTCAGATTTTAGAAGCAGTAGTAATTTCATCACATCCCTTTTAATCCTCCATTACAAAGTGGTGCATGAAAAAAAGAGCAGTCAGATCATAGAATCATAGAATGTACTCAGTTGAAAGGGACCCATCAGGATCATTGAGCACAACTCCTGGTCCTGCATAGGATACCCCAAGAATCCCACCTTGTATCTTCTTGAACTCTTTCAGGCTTGGTGCTGTGATCACTTCCCTGAGGAGCCTTTTCCAGGGCCCAACCACCTTCTGGGAAAAAATATGTTTTCCTGGTTTCTAACTCACACTTCCCTGACTCCATGCTGTTTCCTCAAGGCCCTGGTCACTAGAGTGAAGAGATCAGTGTCTGCCCCTCTGCTTCCCCTCATGAGGATCTTGCAGACCACAATGAGGTCTCCTCTCAGTCTCCTCCAGGCTGAACAGATGGTGATTTCAGCCATATCTTGTATGGCTTCTCCTCCAGCCCCTTCACAGTCCTTGTGGTCCCCCTTTAGACACTCTCTAATGGCTTAAGGTCTTTAAATTGTGGCACCCAAAACTGCCCCCAGCCCTTGGGGTGAGGCTGCCCCAGTGCAGAGCAGAGCAGGACAATCCCCTCCCTTGCCAGGCTGGCCATGCTGTGCTGGTGTCCCAGGACAGGGCTGGCCCTCCTGGCTGCCAGGGCCCTGCTGGCTCGTGTTCCATTTGCCATGGACCAGGATCCCAGCCCCTTTCTGCAGTGCTGCCCTCCAGCCCCACTCCCCAGTCTGTCTGTACATCCAGGGTTCCCCATCCCACGTGCAGGATCCAACACTTGCCCCTGTTAATCTCCACACTGTTGGTGATTGCCCATTTCTCTGATTTGCTGAGATCTCTCTGCAGGGCCTCCCTGCCCTCAAGGGACTCGGCAGCTCCTCCCAATTTAGTGTTGTCAGCAAACTTAGTATTCCTTCAAGACCCAGGTCCAATGTTAATGTACATGCTGAAGAGAACGGGGCCAAGGATCTGAAATATGCCTTCTACCATCTTCATTTTCGCAGTCAAAATTTCACATATTGACTTTAATTTAGGCGGATTATCTCTTTGAATGCCCCCAAATCTTGTTGCACAGCTTTTGTCATCTCTCTCTGAAACACTTCCTGTTCCCTGGTGCTGAAATACTGCACCATTTGATTCCTTTACCTAATATTGTTAAGATTCAAGTCCCCCAAGATTTCGATGTTTAAATACAAAATGTTTTAGTTCAAGCCCATCTCACATAAACTGTTATTGATAAGACCACAGTCACACACATCTGACTGTCACTCAGGTGTTTATGAAGGCAGAAATAAAAATCCCATTCCACCTCAGTGTTAATCAATCTTTGTCACTCCACCAAGTTCTTTTATCTGATAAGCTCCCCTGTGGCTAGGAGAAAGGGAAAAGAAGAATCCTGTAAATGGAAGCCCTGCAGCCCAAACCAGCAGACCGGAGGAAATGGGAATACATCTGCATCTGGCAGCTGCTGCTTTCCAGACCACCACAAATCATCCAAACACCGGCCACTGCCGGAGGTGTGCTGGCCCTTTCACCAACACCTCAGCTGCCCTCCTCTAGAGACAGCAGTTCTTGGAGCCCAAGGTGTCATTTTGTTTGTCCAAACCATGGTACACTCCACAATCCAGATTTGTGTCTTTCCTTGCCCTTCTCACCCACCTGAGCCAATCCACACCAAAAGCAATGTCACAGAGACAATCCCTGCTGGCTCTATTTGCCAGCAGAGACATGCCTGTAAGGGCCAGCCAGGAAGGTGATAATCCATCACAGGTGGCCCAGGCACTATTCCATTAAAGGCTCATCTGTTTTTGACAAATCTAGGTTATAACCCCGAGGCTGCCCTCACCGTTGTGGTGCTCAAGACTGAGCCTGCACTCCAACTTGGGCTCCCTGTGGTCACTGCCAGTGTTTGCTTGTGTCCTGTGCTCAGCTGAGATCAGGTCACATCTGTCTTCCTGACAGGAAGACAGGGACACATTGGACACAGCGACACAAACTGGGTGTCTGTGGGCAGCACCTGAGAGGCCCAGTGTGTGGCTGGGCAAGTGCAGTCAGCAAAGCATCTTGCTGTGCAGTGTCCAGATGCATTGCTGGCTGTTTTCCCCTCTCCACATGATGGTGAGGTCGAGTCGTTAAACTCCAGTGTGTCCCCACAGACAGGAACAGACCTTGGATGGTGCTGGGAGTTTTGCTAGCACTCATACAAGTTGTCTTCTGGTGCTGATGTGAGGGCTCACCTTGCAGCAGAAGAGAAGAGTGGAGGAAAATGAGGCTCCTTTGGAGACTGGCAGAGACAAGAACTAGACAGAATGTCTCTAATAGCTTCAAACACAAGATAAATTGTACCAAATGCAAACTTGATAATTTCTTCTGGGACGCTGCCACGAAGATAAACAGAGTTCAACAACAAAGTAATTATATTAATAAAAAGAAGCAAAAGTATAGGAATAACATTTAAAAAAAGAGTAAAGAGATGGCCTGGTGGGCAGCAAGTGCAGGAAAGAGGAGAGCATTAATAGAGAAATCTCATTTTTCAAAAGAATACCTTTGAGCTTTGTTGGGAGAACTTTCTGAGTGAGTCTGATATGAAATATTCTGTGGTTACACACTGAGTTTATAATAAGGGAACTGCAAAAGTGAGGAGAAAAGGTAAGAAGATTGTTTTGGGATATACCATGAGGGAAAATACAGTGTAACCTCAGTCCGTGTGACTGATGCTCAGAGTTCACATTGTCTCTTTATGATGCAGGGGTAAGTATGTCACAGCCTGCACTTTTCCATGGGAACTGGAACAGAGCTGGATTGGATAAGGTTGGCCCAAAGTGCCCTGTTCAGCAATCTTTTCAGAATGGCTCCTGCTGGGCTAGCAAATGTTGTTTCAACATGCAGGAGACTGTGACAATGCATAATGGCATTTGAGACACTGCTGTGCAAGTGATTATTTTAGGTTTTTTTCATGAAAAGCCCAGATGGAGACCGAGCCAGTGTTTTCCAGGTAGACACATGACTCAGAGGAAGAAGGGGTTTGTGATAAAGCCGTGAACTTTTGGTCTCCTGACACTGAAATGTTCCAGTCTGAGAGAGGGAAGGGGGTGCCAGCATTGCTCAGGGCTGATGGGGACAGCTGGTGACTTGGCCAGCACCCACCCACCCAACACAGCATATATCAATATTCACTATAGCCCTCAAAGGCCTGGGATTGTGTCACAACATTTAGAATTTAAATACTTATAAACCCCTTTGCAAGGGCAATATGTAAATTATATAAATATCATTTTGGTCATTGAATAGTTGGGAAAGATTCATCGAGTGGTGTTGTGGTTTGTTACCAGGATGGATATAATCTCTGCCTCATGGTGCCATTTACCTCTGGTTTGGTGCTGCTAGACATAGATTTCATTCTACATACACTCTTCATCAGCTGTTTGGAAGGTCAGGTATGGAGATTTAGAAGAATAATAGCTGCTCTCTGGGGCATTTTTCTTCACATAGAAATTATATTTTAAATTTTTTATTGCATATTAGATTAATTCTGATCAACTATTCTAGACCAAAAGATTTCTCTCAATAAAACTTTCACAGATGCTCTTCAAAGATTTTCTGTTTCAAATTCATCCCGTTTCTCTTCATTCCATTTCTCCTGACACACCACGGAGAGGAAGTAAAAAAGCACAAATTCTGTGGAAGGCAGAAGACCACCTATTACAGTAGATGACTAAGTTGATTATACACTTTCAATCCTGTCCTGAGGTGATATTTAGACATGAAAATATTTTTTTTGGTTTATGCTATGCTATGCAGGTCTGAATTTCTAATACAAATTGATTTGGTATTTAACTTTGTCAAATATTTTTGATAGACAGAAGAAATTAGTATCAGGAATATATAACATTGCTACATCAGCATAATTTATTTTGCAAGTGTGAAAGGTAGGAATATGAAAAAGACATTATGTTAGGCAATAGAAAATATGAACCAAAATATTGTTATTACAAGGGAGGAGATAAAGATGCTTGGTTCTAGCTTTTTAAAATAAACTTCAAATTGCACAAATTTTAATAGCATTTTTTCCAATTATTGTCAGAAAATTGCATAAGCACTTACAAAAAAACATCTTTAAATCCACAGTTCATTACTATTTATTGGAATACTGTTCTTGCTTTTCAACTCCTCCCTATATTTTATTAAAATATCTTTTTCCTGAGGATTATAATATCTCAAATTTGCACTAAAACTAACAGCTAACACTGGAATCAGGATTAAATTTGTTTCTTCTCGTATCATTTCCACAAGGTTTTAGCAGCAATTTCATGACTTTTAGGGGACAATAATTATTATAATTTAGTTATTGTAAATTGTTTGGTTTGCCTCTGTCTAGCACTGGCTTTGTTAAGAGGTCATTTCTTATAATTGTGAAGGCCTGGGCTTCAACATTAATGTTTTTAACATGTTTTTCAATATTTGTTATCTAATTCAATTTTATTGATGTGTTGAGACCTATGACTTGATTATTAACAATAGAGTCACGAGTTTCTGAAGAGGTGAAATACATGACATTAGCAAATTAAATTAAATTATATGCTCACAATTTTTGATTCTTTCATCCCACAGTTATCTGGGTAAAGCAGGATGACAGTTTCTTTTTCAGATGCACAATTGAGCTGACAGCTACAGCTGAAGTGAAAGTGCATTTTGGAAGTTGTTTCTCAAAAGAACAAAACCACTAATCAGCATTTTCAACAGGAGGTGTCTCAGGTTCATCCAGGACTTTTAGGAAAAATTATTGGTGTCTATTTTTTCCAACTTTGTTTTGGTAAAACACTCGAAGAGTTGTTTGCACTCAGTGGCCCCCTGTGTTGGGCTTGCATGGCAAAAAAAAAGAGGGAGGGAGACTTTTTATAGAGCCAGATAGTGACAGGACAAGGGGAAATGGTTTCAAAGCTAAAAGAGGAGATATTTATCTTAGATGTTTGAAATAAATTCGTTACTGTGAGAGAGGTAGCCACTGGCTCAGGTTGCCCAGAGAAGCTGTGGATGCCCCATCCCTGGAAGTGCTCAAGGCCAGCTTGGATGGGCCCCTGGGAAAGCTTTTATAGTGGCTGGAATCCCTACCCACAGCATGGCAGTGGGATCCAGATGATCTCTAAGGTCCCTACCAATTTGAAACATTCTATGATTCTATAAAAAAAGTTGTCTCCCTAATTTGCTGATTATAGGGAGCACAAAGGGAAATGACCATTGTTAAAAGGCACCATTTGCTTTTCTTCAATTATCAAACCAAACCAAAATCCCAAGAAAAACCAAGCAAGCTGAATTTACAGATGATTCTTATTTGAATGTTAAACCCTGGAGTGCCATTTGCATTTAATTGTCAGGTATAGTAACTACCAGAAAAGCATGCAAAGCACAATTGATGTTAACCTGGTTTTAGTTGATGCCTGTGAGAAAATATTACTCAACTGATTGTAGTTGCTTTCTGCTGCGAAGAAAGGATTGAGGGAGGAGGAGGAGGAAAAAGGTTAGAAAGTAGGATTGACAAGATACTTCCAGAACTGAATGCTACATAGATCAATTTCTCCTAAAAATACAGAGTAATCTTGAGTTGCTCCTAAAGGTTTTAATTAGAGCTGAAAGAAAGCAGAGATTTGAAGGGCTGGTTTGTATTAAGACGTTTTTCATCCTGGAACTTCACTCTAAAGTTCTTCTAGTTAGGACATGTTACAGTGGGATTTTTCATTCTTCACTGAAATATTTTTTCCTTCGATAATAAAGCAGTCCATGGAGGTCCATTCATAGAATCACAGAATGGCTGGAAGGGACCACTGGAGGTCATCTGGCCCAACCTCTCTGCTCAAGGAAGATCACCTAGAGCCAGATTTCCAGTCTTCTGAACACTAGTAATGGAAGAGTTCTGATGTCTATCACAGAATCTTCCATCATTTTCAGAGGCATAAAAATAAATATATTATTTTAAAATTAGTAGGGTTGCCAACTGTTCTCATATAATTATATTCTGCCTTATTATTCAGAAGTTTTGTTTCTGCTCCAGTGTAAAATGTAACAAGGAATGAAGAAGTGGAAAGGAACAAAGGGCAAGTAAAAAGCAATGAAAAAAGAAAAGCTTGAGATGTATTACATTTATTTCTCACCATTTATCCTCTGTGAGGATGAAGTAAAAATAAAAAATGCCTACCTGGGGTTCTGGTGAACAAGAAAAACTTATTGATTTAAAACTGAAATAGTTATAAATTCGTCATTCTTTGGGAATAAAATCTTTCATCTGGTGGAATATAGCAGAATAGGAAAAGATCTCTTCATAATCTCAGTAATGATAATATTTGTCATAAAACTTGTAGGTAGGTTGTTTTGAAAAGGCCAGATCATCCTGAACTATCCACAGGACCTGAAACTGTTACATATAGGCAAGACATTTTCATGTTGTGCTTGTAGCATTAAATTGAAGTAAAATTAAAGCATCTTTCAATCTCTTTTTGAGAATTGATTTCTATTTAAAATGTGCCATGATGTCCCTAACAATGCCATTTTCTGTCTGCAAGCTCTACACTCCTAATTTTACTTTGAACATCTTTTCTTCTCTCTGGTGGGAACCAGATTTTTACATTCCCTTTAAATGTTCCCTTAGGCACAAGTTACATAGCTGTAAAAGGAGGCAAAGATAGTGGAGACTGCACATTCAACAGCTTCAGCCTTAGCAAGGTCAGCTTATTTGCATAAATCACTACATTTTACTCTGCAGAAGGACACCGATATTTTAAGCAGGCTCTGGGCTCTTCTTTTTAATGAACTTTAAGAAATTTCTAATGGAATTAGTTAAATTTGCCTTTCCTACCTTTAGGACAACATATAAATGCACACACAACTGCTACTGCTTTCAGAGGAAACTGTACCAATACAGCTAATGGAAGATTGGGGGAAGAGAAAGGTTCAGAAAGCATAATTAATATATTTATTTGGGGGATTTGTTGATTGGGGGGAAAAAAAAAGCAACCACAACTTTCTGAGTAATGATAACAGATTTTTATCTACATACCCAATGGGTTTATTTTTATTCTTACTTTATTTCATAGTATCATAAAATAATGCCATCTGTCATTGCTGACATACTACAATGCAATATAAGATAGAATCACAGAATCATAGAATACTCTGATTTGGAAGGGACCCATCAGGATCACTGAAGTCCAGCTCCTGGCCCTGCACAGGACACCCCAAGAATCTCACCATGTGTCTGAGAGCATTGACCAAGTGCTTCTGGAACTCTGGAGCTGTGACCCCTGCCCTGGAGAGCCCGTTCCAGTGCCCAACCACCCTCTGGGGGAAGAACCTTTTCCTGATACTCAACTTAAACCTCCCCTGGCACAGCTTCAGGCCATTCCCTTGGGTCCTGTCCCTGGTCACCAGAGAGAAGAGATCAGCCCCTGCCCCTCCCTTTCCCCTTGTCAGAAAGCTGTGGACTGATCCCCTCAGCATCCTCTACTCCAGTCTTTGAGTTTATCTTGGTAAAAAATTTAAGGGCATCTGCTATTTAACAGTGACTGAAACAACCTATCTGATAATCAATTTCTTTCCTGTTTCCTGTAGTGAAATGCTTGAGCATCTAGATTAAAGAATCTTCTACTTGTGGTATAATTAAATAATTTGTATTAAAATGTTGAACATTTTGATGAATAAAGCCACATATGAGGACACTGATTCATCAAAGGAAAAAGGATATTTCAACCTTTACTAACAGCAGTTGTCCTTTATAATTTGGAAAATAATTATTCTAATTATTTCAACAGCCACATAGTCACTTCCAGAAGTCACCTACATTAACATACAGAAGAGCATTAATCACATACCATGAAAAGATGTGAAAGTGATTGAAATACACAAAATAAAAATCAATCTGTCAAGATGTTTTAGAATCTCAATTATAGTTCGACCATTGTATTATTCACTAAACTTAAAAGAATGTTTGATTCCACTCTAACTTAGAATGAAAACAAAGGCTTAAATGTCTGCATTTCTTAGATAGTCAGACATTTTAGCTTGGTACTTTTCTAGTCTGTCTTTGAATCCTTTTGCACTGGCTTTTGCTTGAAAACGAGTGAGACTTTTTTTCCAAGTAATTTCAAAGCAAACTAATGGACCCTCTGTTTCTTCCTGAAGTTAACATTCTAAATTTTGACAAGACCTTGGTTGTCACTCTCAGTCTCAGTCATTGCATTTCTTCCATTCTCCTGCAGCAATACTTTTTGATTGTTTTGTTTTTCCTGATTTTTGACCCAGCATCCACCATCCCATCATCTAAACAAAAGGATTCTGATAGGGACTTCATACTGACTTTCATGGAAGACCATGCAAGCAAGAAATCAGCTGGCACATGGCCATAGCTCTGTTGGCCTCATCAGCAAACAGCTCTGGAAATTCCAGCCCAAGAGGTTCTGTACTCTCTCCTTCAGCTCACTAATTCCTCTCTGACAGATAAAGATCAAGCAAAGTTTTATATATTTTCTTTGTCTTCCTTGGAGTAGAGTCAGTTCCAGAGGGAAATGAAGGTCTTATGGCTGTGAACAGGAAAAGTGGTTCATGTGGCTCTTTAGTTTTGGGGTCACCACGGGGTACCTTCGCACAAGATCCTCTTAAAACATGATCAGCTGAAGGAATTCTTCAAACCTTAGCAACTTTTCACAGCTGAAAACATGAAAACACAGATTTGTTCATGCACCTGTATGTGTGAGATAAATATCACTTTTGTAAGATGAGAGCCAATCACAGAAGAAGCATCTTGGTAAGGGTCAGTGGATAAATGTCATATATTCCCTGAAGCAGTCCACGCTAGAAGCAATCTTTTAAGCCATCCAGCTCTGCTATGGGCAGAAACTGAAAAGCAATTCATGCTTTTGTGTAGTCTAAATGCCTTTAAAACTTCCTTCACTGCTGAAACTTTTCTTTGCACTCAGACTCGATATGCTGAACTTACTGTAGTTATTTGGAACACTGTTAAAACAGACAAGCAAGAGTTCTGTTCAGAAATATTAGTCATTTCAAAATATTAGATCACTGTAGAATTTTGGCTGCAAGATAGAGATGAGAAGTAACAGGGAAAGCTTGGGAGGTTTTGTTTGTTGTTTTCGTGGCTTTGGTGATGATTTTTTTGAGTATTCAAACTTCAACCTGCTTGGATTTTAAAGAAAATTCCCCAAAGGTTTCTCTGTCACTGTTACCGTAACAAAAGACACAGACTCCAAAAGCTGGGTTTGCAGAAATTCTACCTTTACTACAAGTTCTTCTTCTTTTATATACTGTTCTGATCCAACTGGACCAGATTGGTCAATTAATCAATACATTTCACTTGGTTGGCTATCTAGCTTAACGTCCTAGAACAAGATAGAAAGTAGAGAAAAAACAGCACCTGCAGGTTGTTTAGACTAAAGCTATCATTGTTTATTTAAAACTTCACAAGCCGATCCTGGGAAAACTTAGTTTTCTCACTCTTTGACTGACCAAGCTGTGGTAACCACATTTCTCAACATTTTTCTGACATTTTACATTTTTCTCCACTCACTCAAATAAAAGCTGATAAACCAAACCAAAGAGACAGAGTACAGCATAGAAGAGTTTCACCAAACACATGGAATAAGGTTGCTAACAGGAACTGGATACATCAGGACTATTATGTTAAAAAGCTGCACAGAGGATTATCAGGATGATTAGGACAGGGCCCACTGCCCACAGGATGAGCTTCAGGGAGCTCATGCTTCTCACTCGTGGAAAGGAGGCCGAGGGACAATCTGAGCTCTGCTTTCAGCTGCTGGAAGAAAAACTACCGAGGTGATGGAGCCACAGTGACATGAACATGACAATAGGTAACAGCCTGGCATGGGGTATTCAAACTGGACAATTGGATGAATCACAGCACTTGCAGGGCAGCTCAGCAGAAGAACAGGTGAGAGCACAGCTGTAGACCTTCCATCCATGGTGGTTTCCAGACCTGAGTGTGTCAAGCCCAGCTGGCCTGTTCCAGATACATTGATGTTGAGAAAAGTCCTGCTCCAAGCAGGCAACTGGACCAGATGGCTCCAGAGGTTCCTTACAACCAGCATTGTCAGGATTCCACTTTAACATACCGTGGAAAACACGATGGAAAAGGAAGATTAATAAATTACACGAGGATTTCTTTCATATCCAATGAAGAAAAAAAAAGCTTGCAGCTTTTGAACCAAAGCACACAAATAAAGAAGGTCCTCATCCTATTTCACAGTGATCTATGACAAAAATTTTATAAACAACATCATGCAGTGGGGGGTGCAAAAAGAAAAATGCAGTGATTCAGGCTACAATTCTCAAACAAAGTATTATTATTCCTTTTGAGAACAACAACTTTCTCATAGGGCTCCTTACTGTCTAAAAAATATTTGCCACATGACTGATATTGTCACACTGGATACAAATGGAACCCATCTGGAGGAAATATCTGAGGGAACCAGATGTTGAACCAGCAAGAAGGGTTTCTTTGGGCTACTGTGTGAGAAAACAGTACATCCCTCTAATTTGAACTGTGCTAAATGGAACTTGGATTCCCCTTCTGCTGTATAGAAAATGAAAAGGTACCTTCCATCTTTCCACACCCCCAGGACACTCTTTCACTTGTATAATAATTGTTGGAATGCATCTGTAATGGCTACAGCTGGGCAACATTCTCCTAACAAACCAGAAATAATTTGCAAAGCTTTCAGTAGTCTTGAGCCAACTTCTGGCTGTTTTTCATTCAAACCTAGTCCATATTCTCAGCACGTTCCCATGGCAGATTTTGGCTTAATTTCATGCAGAAATGCAGGTTTTTCAAGGTCACCTGGAAGTCACACCAGCTGGTTGATTTCCTGCTTACAAAGACTTCGAAAATGGAAATTGAGTAGTTTCAGAGAGGTGTTTTTTTGAGTCCCCTTAGAATGGAGCTGATATCCAAGACTCTTGAGTCCCAAACTACAGAATACAAACCAGAAGTAATAAAAAACTGTCCTCCAAACGCTTTGGCCCAGAAATCCTCTGGTTCACACAGCCTCCGCTTGAATTTCTTTGCTTGTTTAATTAGGTCCATATTTTTCAAAGGATTGTTACATGTAACTTCTTTCTTTTGCTTGCCTTTTCATAGCAAATAAATTTAAGTGAACTCAAGACAAATTCTCCTCTGAGACAAGTGCAGTTAGGTATGAAATGGAGGAGAAAACTCCAAGTGTAGCTGAAAGTTCCCTTTGCCTGACATGTCTCCTTAGATTTTCTTAAGTGCTTTACTTAGCTGTCTGTACACAGCTATCTAAGAAGCAAGGCTGTAAACAAGCCCCAGATGGCCCAGAGGCTGTAATACAATTTCAGCCCTTCTTCCTCCAAATGTACTAGATATATACGTGTGTGTCTTTAATGTGCTTATATATCCATGTATACATATATGGAGAGAAAGGAGGAGGGAGAAGAGAGGAGAGAAATTTCCATTCACGAGGGCTCACGCTGGTTTTTGACAATAAAATAGACCATGGCCTTGGAATAACAATCACAGAATGGGTGAAGTTGGAACATGGGTGGGGCCATCTGGGTCTGAGCTCCCTGCTTGAGCAGGGTCATTCCAGAGCACACAGGACAGGATAGTGTCCAGATACTTCTGGAATTTCTCCAGTGAGGGAAACTACACACCCTCTCTGAACAATCTGTTCCAGTGCTCAGTCACCCACAACATAAAAAAGTTCTTCCTCATGTTCAGGTGAAGCTTCCTGTGGATCAGCTTTTGTCCATTGCCTCAGCACCACCAGGCAGAGCCTGGTCCATCCCCCTGCCACCCTCCCTTCAGGCACTTGTCTACATTGTTCTCCCTCAGCCATCTCTTCTCCAGGCTGAACTGGCCCACCTCCCTCAATCAGGGAGATGTCGTCTTAAGAGAGGTGCTCCAGTTCCTTAATCATCTTTGTAGCTCTCTGCTGGACCTGTTCCAGGAGTTCCATGTCCCTCCTGAACTGAGAAACCTAGAACTGAACAGGCTACTCCAGAGTAAAAGCAAAAAAAAAAAAACCCAGATTTAAGGAAAATTTGTGAATTTTGAGTAAAACTCTCAGCTGCTCAGTTGATAGGCATTCAAAGATTTTGTCTAATTAGCTAATAAATGCAGAGGATTACTGACAGTTATTTGAAAATGTTATGGAGTAGTTCCAGAGATTTAGACGTGGTATCAATCTTCTAGCATTTGACCTTGGTAATTACTGCTTTGTAAGTTTAATTTTCAAGTCTTCCACACAACAGAATGAGTTTCAGGGAAAAAAAAAAGAAATCACAACAGAGAAACAAAACCAAACCCTTAACCATGTACAAGATATCGTATCTCTGAGTAACAAGCTCTGTGAGCTTGTAAGAAAAGAAAGCATAGCAGTCAAACTTGATTGCTTTTCTCAAGAATCAGTGAATGAAATAAAAAAAAAATTACTATAACAGATCAGAAAACATACCTGGATTATACTAAAACACTGGCTATAGCAGCACAGTAATTTTGAACTTAAAAAGTGACAGCTCAAGCACACACAGGCTATAGGGCCACAGAATATGACAGAGGAACAGAAAGTTTGTGGAATGCATCTAAAGCAGCACAGGAATCAGCAGCATGCTGAGTCCCACCAGCCTCCCCAGCAGTGACTTGACAAAACAAAGTGAGCAGCACGTAGAAAATATTTGTGGCAAGTGACACTGCAAGGACCAGTGGAGTAGAAATTCCAGCAGAAAGGTATACTTAGCAGCTATGTAAGCTGACAGCAAATCATTAACCTATGTCCATGTTATAAAATGCAAGGCAATATGCTGCCATGTCATGAGCAAACATGGCACCACACTGGGAACAGTAACACCTGAACATTAATCTTATCTCTGCCCCAGATTTCAGGTACAATGGTGGGCAAGGCCTCTTAACATTTTTGAATCTCACCTTTTCCTCCAGCTGTTGGCAATTTCATGAATGCAAGCTCTAAATTCTTCATAATAGAAAAGATTCTTATTCAGGATTTTTACCTCACCCAGCACACTAGGACAAGATCTAGACCACAGTCACTGTCAACTATATTCCATATAAAATCATGGAACCAATGCAAACAGTCGAAATTTACTTACATCTGGTCTAGCAAGAGAATGAATCACTGATTCATTGATTCACTGATTCATATGATTGAAGATGGCACCATATGTTCTGTGAAGTAATATCCACAGTTTCCCTTGTGAAGCTGCATTTATTCACTATTCATTCAAATAAGAAACAGAAAATTGATCTTGTCTAGTAGAAAAAGAGGCATTTCCCTGTTTCCCATGTATCTGCCACTGTTTGCCAAAAAACACATCAGATTCCAAGGGGGAGTGGGATATTTATGAAAAAAAAATTACATTGTCTACATTCAGACAAATGCTAACAAGTGAATGTGGAGAGGATATGAAACTTCATGCATCAAAGACTGTTCTTTCACTGAAAGCTGACTTAGTTTACATTTCAGCCAGGGTAAGAGCTGAGTTTCCCAGGAGCAGGTGACTCACTGATGTTTCAAGGGGTGCATTAACCATATGGGGACACGTTCACCTTGCCTCACCTCTGCACCAGAGATCAGCCTACCTTGCTTCTTGCACAGTCTCCCTCCCTGGACCACCTCTGCATCCACCATATCCATCCGCAGGATTCAATGCTCAGAAAGCCTCTGAGTTCAATCTTTGTGCTCCAAACAGATTCTTACCCAATAATCTCCATAAAGCAGCAGAGATCCTTGGAAATAGATGCACGAGTAAACAGAATGCCACCATTTAAATAATAACTTTTACAGACTAACGTTTACTCCTCGAGCCCAAAGCAGAATAAATACAGACAGTGCATCCATTAGCTGCAACTGAATAAAACATTATTTATAAAATGGGTAATTTAGATCTGATTAATGTTTATAAATGTGTTTACATAAGAATCAGATATTAACCTATAGCTTTAAAGGATTTAATTAGCCTTGGAATATTGTGTCAGTGTACAATGAAAAATAGCTAATTCACAAAGGACATGCAAAGAAAATCTGCAAGTGCAAATGAGGTCAATTAATTAAGCAATTTGCATAAATTTGAATGGTTATTTTCAGGGCATTACTGACATTTTGCACTTCCTATTCCCATCACACCGGCAAAAGTAGTTTTCTGTCACCCTGTTTATATGATACATCAATCATCTCATGGGATCCCAGTATACCAGCACACACCACAGCAGAACAGCTTCTACACACAGGCTTTCTGAACCGTGCAGAATCCAGCATCCCATTTCCAGCTGTACTATCTTATCACCAGCAGATGCATTTCCAGGTTGTTATAGCTTCATTCTTACCTCCAAATGGAGGAAAAAATATGAAATATGACTTCATCTCCATTACATTTTTACATCCTGAATACCAAACAGATGGTAACAATTACAGATGGGTGTAGGTTTCTTACACAAGAAGCCAAATGCTGCACAGCTCCCCAGTTGAAATCTGGAACGAGTCACTTAATGAATTTAGTTTATCCAGAACTAAATTGGTGGAAAAGGGTAAAGGAATTTGGCCTAACAGTTACGTTTTCCCATGGTTACCCTGGGAATACAGTAGCAGCAGCCTCCTCTTAATACAGCTGTGTCCACACAGCTTTGGTTTCTTCCTATTACCCATGGAACAATGAAGGCACAAATTAATATTTTACTTTAATGCAATATTGCACCTACTCCAACTTTTTTTTTTTTTGCAATACATTTACCTGTACGTTTCCTAGACTGCACTATTGAGAACTGTAATTAATTTTCTGAGTCCTTCTATTTTGTCCCCATCTGTTTGTTATAGTCACAAGTGAATTTTTCTAGGTGTGTTTATTTATATAGCAATTCCTAGGCCAGAACTTCAGCTGATGCAAATAAGCATTTGTTATACTGAAGCCAATGAAATAGAACTGCCTAACATCAGCTGAGAACAGGACTTTCGTACATGATATATGTCAAGTGTTAGCATGGAACCAAAAATACAACCCAAATATAATTAAATGAAACACTAAGGCAACCTGGAATACATTTTTTTAGTTTGCTTCATTTTGTGTGTTTGGAGATATCTGGGATTTTCAAAAAGATCCATTTCAAAATTGATGCTAATGGGAAAATATTGAAATGTGCACTGAAATCTGTAAAACTTTCAGGAGCTGAAAGAATGCATTTGGATGGTTTCATGATGTTTGATTTAATTTTTATTCTTTTTAATGATAATTCTTTGTCTGGAGATCAATGTATATTTCAAAATCAAAACAAGTTTAATTCTAAGAAGATCAAAATTGTTTATTTAGAAAATGTAATTTTCATCCATTTCAACACTTTTCCCCTTGGTTTTTTTTGCCAGAATAGTCCATTTCCAACAAGCATTTGTGATCAAACATTCCAGAGCTATAGAGACAGATTTCTTTCTCTAACTTGCTGTTTTTCTTCTGTTACATGAAATTGCAAAATTCTCACAAACAACCCAGAAAGTAAGCTGTAACTTTATGCCTTGCCTGCCCATTTTGTCTTCTTTATGCTGCTTTTACCACGAAGTCTCTCAGGTATATTATTTTAATTTTTAAAAAGTAACAGCAGCAGAAGTTATTTCTCCAGCTTCCACACCCTGCTGGTTCCTCAGCAGAGGCTGTTTCTTCCAAACTCCTCATGTTTCCATCTGTCTCAGGCTCAGCCTAATCATGTAGAAAACAGAATTTCTAAGGAGCATAAAAGAATAGATGCATTAAGAAAAGAAGATGTGATTAAGACAAACAACAGCTGGTAAAGTGCCAGAGAAAGTCCATAAGATCAGGAGATTCACTTTCCCCATACTTCTTCTGCTCCCCCTCAGCTTGAGGGCTGAGCATATTTTGATTTAAACTGCCCAGCAAAACCTACTTTATGACACCCTGGATCACTGAAATCAGAATTTCCTCCTCTTAACCACTTCATCATGAAATAGAAATCCTTCTGACCCAGCTGGAATTTCTAGTGATAAACGTGTTTAAAAATGCTTTCAATACTCTCATCAATTTGACAGTGGAAAAATTCATCAGAGATGCAAGTGTCTTGTTGAATCCAGGATCTGTACACAGTTTGGGTGAGTGCTAGAAGTGCATGGATATGGTACAAGTCCTTATTCTACTATTTTCTCTTTCATGAGAAACTTGGGAGATTTTACTATATTCCTGATGGGGAAGCAACATCAACAATAATAAAAACCCAAAATATTTTACAAGATGATAACAGCATGACCTTCCCTTCTGTAATTCAATGTACATTCTTGTCTGTACATTCTTAAATACCTGCTATAAAGTTCACAATGGTCTGGGAATTAGTCCTTGACTCCCATTGGGAAACAGAGTGGAAAAAGATGCTTGGTGAGCTAAAATTCAACAGCTCTGTGAGGAGAAATGGAGAGTCCAAGCTTGCCTTTTCAGGATGAAGGCAACACTTTTATCTGCTGCACTGTTTGCAGCAAAAATTGCTGACATCCTCTGATAGAGGATTAAGAATTAAAGGATGTATGTGATTTCTGGAGGAGCCAGTCAAGAAGGACAATTTAGAGTTGTCTAAGCTATCTGCCTGTGTCTTTGGCCATTCTTATGGCATTAAAGTTCATGCCAGTGATCCATTGAAGCATGGAGGATAAATATGCCACAAAGCCTTGCAGTGCACAAGCTGCTTTCTGACACAAGTGCTCAAACAGCACGTGGAGCTGTCCCCAAAAGCCACCACAGACCCTGTGCTGTGCTGTCACAGAGCTCACAGTCCTTGTTCCCTCAGACACATCACCTCCATGCTGTCCACTCTCCTACCACATTTCCTGATTCCCCAAAAGAACTGGAATCAACACCAAGCTGGCACTTTACAGAAAGAGGTGCCATGCTTGCAGAGTACAGTTCTTGCTCCTGGGCATCCCGTGGTGGCTCCATGCCCTGGCTGTCCATGCAGTGAACGTGTCCCTCAGCAGAGGTACTGACTGCTGCACCTGCACAGAAAACACCTTTCCTGGTGTTGGAAAACACACCAGAGCACTGCCCAGCACTGCTGGCTGGGGCAGACATAGTTCCAGGCAAGGATATAGAGATTTATATACAATTTGCCAAAAGAGATTTTGGTCTGTAAAGGGTTTAAATGCACGTACTACCACGTTTTCCTTCAAATTCTCTGCAGACTCTCCAGCTATGTCTTAACTGATAAATCAGAGACAGAGCAGAATTCTGAGCCCTGTCCTGAGATTGTCACTACAGATTAATTGCTACCACAGTTGCTGGGTTGGGTTTTGCTCCAGGCAAAGCTCAGGTGTGTTCTGGGATTTGTCTCAAGAGGCTGTGTGGATGAGGCTACACTGTTTTGAAGGGGGAGAGAATTAACGGTATGAATGTGAGCAGTTATGTCACTTGCCTTCAGAGCCAGAAAGCAAGCTCTGTGCCATACTGTCTGTTCTTTTGACAGAAATATCCTCGGTGTAGGGGAGGAAATTGAGCTTGAGAGTTGCTTGAGAGTGTCAGAGGGTTGTCCAGGCCCAGGGCACACAAACCTGATATCACCTCACCTGTTCTAGACCCTGGGAGGGTTCATGCAATGAACTGAGCTGAAAACTAAAACTAAATTTTGTTTTGTTGAATTGATTCACTCCAAAAGAAAACTCAGAAGGTATTTTTTGCAAATTGTAATAGCAGTGGAGCCAAGGCATGGGGTTGCACTGGTGAGATATTTATGTAGCTGTAAAAACCCAGCAGATGCTCAGCTGGTGTAAGTTTATTCCATTACTATCAAAAAACCCATCATCTGTCTCCAGGAACAATGGACCAAGACCGAGGCAGCAGGGCTGTTACATGGGGGGGTGACACAGATTACTCCTGGTCTTTCCACATAAAAAGTGAGGTGGGATTTGGGGAAGCCATGGAGCTTTCCAAACCCAGGAATAAGCCCACAGAAAAAGGAGAAGGAGCCCTGAGTCAAACACAGATGATGAAAACTGGAGAGGGCAGCAGCATAAAAAATAAATCCAAAGTTTACCAGTAATCCTGCCTAACTCCACCAGATTGCCTCTAGTAGAGTCATGGCTCAAAAGAGATCGAAGACAACTCCATTGACTGAGGGCTTGATCCAGGGTCCTTTCACAAAGCTTTTTCCAGAGCTGAGAGAAACTGATGAAACCTTCAGTAAAAAATAGGATAGACTCTCTTGCCTTCGTGCTAAAATTATTTGATAAAAGGAGCTCCTCAAGGGTGTTTCAATACTTTAATCTGAAAAGTGGCTAAGCATGAAATGGATGTTACTGGACTAACAGCTTCTGGGTGAGTGTTCAGAGGTAATGGAATAACATCCAAATGCATTGAGAAGGAAAAATATTTGCTAAGTGAGTTTGTGGTGATTTATGAGTGAATTTCTGGATTTTCAGCAGGACTATACAGTTTCATAAAGGCCTAAATGAAGGTGTGTTTTCATCTATTTATAATGCAAATTAGAAAAACAAGTATTGAGAGAAGAAAGATACATTTCTTAATTAGAAATTTATAGAAGTTTTTCCCACAATGAAAACAGTTATTGCATGATTTTGTTGCGAATGCACCACCTCTGTTACAAGCCCCTGCATCAGATGACCTCTAAAATATGAAAGCAATCACTCTTCACTGGATTTTCTAAGTCTCAGCTCTGGCAGACAGACTCATCAGCCTCAGGTGCTGCTCCAGCCATCTCCCCATGCCTTAATCATTTCAATCTCTGCTTGAATTGTAAGCCTGAGAGCCCCTGAATGCCCCCTGGCTGGTGGCAGCCAGACTGACTTTGTGAAGTCTGCAAGAAGACAAGAAGCTGGTTAAGGTTGTGAGCTCAAATTAAATGGCTGACAGTGAAATCTGCTAACACTGCTCCTTAGAAAGCATGGGAGGCTTTTGGATCCTAGCTAGACCTGACAGCTCCTTACAGATTTGTGGCTTGTCCTTGGAAAGAAAAGCAACACGAAAACAAACACTACAACAATACCTTTTCCAAGCAGTGCTCAGTTTGATACTGGGGTTTATTGTTTACAATAGAATCTTGAAAATATCCTCGTGATGGCCATTATCAAATGTCTTTTGGTAACACTGAGCACTGCATTTTCCAAAGGCATTTAACAAGACCCAGTAAGAAACACATTTGATGAATTTAATTTGCTGTGGGACTAGAGGGAACGTTTTGATTCTGAGATTTCCTGAGTCAGAGGTTGTTTCTTAGGAGTTTTGATGACCTTTTCATCCCTTCCTTATTTTTTTTAACTTATTTTTTGGTCACATTAAAACTTTTGGCTTCTGGAACATCAACATTAACAGATAATCTGTTTGCAGTAGCAGACACAATGAGCCATCATTTCCTGTTTATCTTCTCCAGTCCAGTCATGACCATACAGAATTAAATCCTCTGCTGTTCAGGCATCTCTTTGCAGAATCATTCTGCTCCTTTTTTTCTTAGAATCTGCAGCTGGCCATTTTCAGAGGAATTCTACTGGGCTACAAGGATTTATGATGTGACCAAAGAGAGAAGCTTTTCTTCACATAAACATTAACTCTGTCCATGCCAGTGCTGAGCTGTAAATACTGATAGCTGTAGAGCTTATCCTGCAGGTTTTGGCACCATCCCCTGTAGCAAAGGGGGAAATGTCACCATGTCCCTTGGCTGTGGATTCCCTGCGTGGAAGCTGTGCTGTTATCTGCAGCTACAAGGACCTCCAAAAGAGGTATCCATAGCATTTGGATACCTCCTGCATCCATGCTCAGGTTCTCCACTAATAGAAACCAACACTGAGGTGCCAAAATTTACTCCAGAGGAATTCCTGTTTCATTTTATACCATGGGACAAATTTGGAAGTTTATAAATCCTCAACTGAAGTTGGTTAAAGTCATGCCTCCCTTCAGCACGTGTTCATCATTCATTAGTTAATGTTGCATTTTTGGGGTGTAACCCACTAGGGAAGGTCACAGGTCACTGCCTGGCTGAGGTCAAAGGTCTTTTGCCTTCTTCAGTGTTGAGAGGTTTTGGGGAAATTCTCTGCTGGATTTTCTGCAGTATAATTTTAATTGTTTAAGTGCAGTATAGTCTATTAAACACTTAGGAAACTGCTGATGATACTCCATGGCTTCTTCATTACCTTTCAGACTGACTGGACAGCCAGTGTCTGAGCTAGGCTGTAAATCCTAGCTGATATCCCTAAATGAAGTGTATTTTCTAGGGCTAATTTCACCTTGTCTTTACAAAAGATTAGCAGTACACAGACTCACTTTAAGGCCTGCTTCCACAAATTAATATTTTAAGGATTCTTCATCAGATCTCTCAGAAGTTTCCAATGAGCCCAAGTAGGAGCTGAAGCCACGAGCCATGTCTGTGTTAAGTTTAGAATTGTTTCTTTCACAGTGTGACATTGCAGACAATCTCACCACATTTCTAAGCAAAGAAACAGACTGAAAATAAGAATGTCAAAGTCACTGTCTCTTGCACCAGCCTTCTCTGAGCCTTGATATTGTTGAAGCCTCATAAATAAAAGGGTGACATACACAGTATTCCAGTTTAATGGAGATATATTTTGTAAGTCACACATTTAAAAAAAAATGTTTCTCCTTTGTAAACAAAACTAAAGCCTCCACTTCAGTATGTTTCATTTTCCTCTCCCAATAAAAGATTTCATGATTTTTCCTTAATGCTCATTCAGAAGAAGAGTTCAGATTCATCAAAGTTAAAAATGAAGGCGAAACAGAAGAGGAAGGAGATAAAGATGATCTGGGCAAGGTGATATGTACACATTATTTTACTTGGTTGTATCTGGAATATCCACAGTGCTGCTGTACTGAAGCTACAGGAGTTTGATCCAGGTGATCTGCCAAGGGCAGCCACTAGACCATGAAAGGTCTGTTGTACATCTCCAGTACTTTCTAATTCAATGGTGCCTAAGCAATACTGCACATCCACACCACTTTCTCCTTTTGTATATTACATTTTTGGTTTAGTATGGAAATATTTATAGGACAAATCTCAAATAAAAAACAATCTCAGGTATATTTTTTATAAGATGAACATTGCGCAGACACTAGAGTTTCATTTTCCCTGCTGTTTGTGACATTTTTCCATCAATATTTCCAAAAGGTTTTATTTTAATTACAGAAATCTTCAAAACTTTCCCAACACTTACTAATTTTCCTCTTTCCATTTACAGCTCTAATGTATTTCAGGGCAAACTTGGCATTCCCTTTCACGTGTTTGAGAGAAGACTGATATCGTACCATTCTTTTTTTTTCATCCTCCTCATGTTTAAATAGTATAATATTAACTAAGTAAGGTAAGGTATGTTTTTATCCCAATAAAATAAGTCTTTTAACACGGATAGGCAAACATATTTAACTAGTAAAAAACTCCCAAACACATTGATATTGTAGTCAGGGAGCTGTTTTAGCATTCATTTGGAACAAGCCTGAATTCTGAAGCCTTTGGGAAAGACTGTTTACAAAAAAAAAATGGGAAAATATCTTGTAAAAATTATTTTAAACAGCCTTATTTTAAAAGCCATATTTTTTCAAACCTATCCTTATCTGCATACATTATGCAAGACTGGTAATGAAGAGGTATTTCTAACAAATCTAAGAAAGGATAGCCAACAGGGTTTTAATCCACAGATAAAATCCAAATCCATTAAGAAAAGTTTATATGGAAGATAATACCTATTTTTAATTTTTTTTTCAAAATTTATTGCTATATATTGTGGGTAGGAATAAAAAAGAAGACAATTTTGGGTTCTGATCTGCTTCGTGTTTGAAACAAACAGTAGAATTCAGGTTGAGCATAGGTTTAGAGTCTTAATCGGATCAACAAAGTGACACAAGTACAGTTGATGCTTAATCAGAAAGAAAAATTCTTAAGCATGTTAGAGTGACACACAGAGAAAAAGGGATTTTCACAGCACTTCTAACTGCAAGCAGAAATAAACGTAAAATGGGCGTTCTTCAGAACTAAAAATTTTCTCTAAAATGTCTCAGAGGTGTACTCAAGTGAAATGTGAATTTGTGTAGAATGACTCTATGTTTGCACTTTTTTTAATCAATAGCCAATATTTAAAGCCATTAATATAAAATTTGAGACATGTATTCAGACCCTTTTCTGACTCAGAGATACAGAGTTGCTACATATTAAAAGTAAGTCTATGCAATTCTCCTGGAAAGAAAAATGCCTCTTTACTCTTCCATATAATATGTTAAGAATCTCAATTTTATTACAAAAAGGGAAGGGCATTTCATAACATTTGAAAAAAAAACAGTCATACACTGGGAAAATCATCTGCTCTGTGCCTCCATCAATAACTTATCACATTAGATCATATATCCAGTGGAATGATTTCATGAACAGGTAGAAGTAAAGAACTGTTAGTTTCTAGTGAGCCAGCCAATGAGCTGGACATAAACCAAGCTTTTCCAATGTGTATGTCATGATAATTTGCCTGCAGTTTTTTAATCCCTGATTTGAAAGCATCAGAAAACTGAGGGGTGAGGGGCAGTTATTTTAATGACATTTCTACTGCAAAATAGAGTTGGAAAGTGTGCAATTAGCAGTGTGTGTTTGCCTCAATTTTTCTGAAGAATTTGAGTTAGGGGAAATAAACCACCACCACAAAAAAAAAAAACCCAAAAACAACAACAGAACACAAACAAACCACCCCACATGAAAATCAAGACTGGAATGATATCCTATAGTAAATCACAGGAAAAACTAAGACTAGTCAAACACAATATAAAATTTGCATACCAACCATTGTCACAATATAAGTGAGGGTTTTTTACACTCTGACAGCAAACATTCAAAATTCCTTCTTAGGAGTTAAGGGTCATCCCTAGAATTGGATCACATGGTATTTCTGATCATGCTTCACTAGTTCTGAGCTCTGCTGAATTAGGAATTTGGAAATACTTTTGTTGTATTTTAATTTATCTAATTATCCCCTCTTCATTCACAGAAATAATATAAGTCTATCACTTTTGCTTTACCAAATTTGTGACAGAATTGTGCTTCTTGGCACTTGAAAGTGTCTGGAAGTAATGATATCAAATCAGCACTCACCCTTGATAATTACTTTCTGTATTTTATATGTAAAAGGTAAGACCAACTGAAGGCCATTTTATCTGACAAGGAAAAAGTAATAAAATTAGCTTTCTATTGATCTTGCCTCGCTGCCCTCCCAAGAACGATAAAGGCATAACTCAAGCAGGAACATCACAGTTTTGTTGTCAGCTTGAATCTAGAGAAGCATCTTACCTGTAATGCTGTTAATTAAATGCAAAATGTTTTATGTAGCTCTCTATATATTGAAAGGTTGAGAAACTCCAACTCTCTAAACCTGTCTTCACAAGGGAGGTGTCTCAGCCCTCCCTATGGTTTGTGGCCCCTGCTGAGACCCACTCATTTTTCTTGAGCTGCATTAAATACTCAGAGTGGGGGTTTCATGAGAATGGAATAGAAGGAGAGAATAACTTCCCTTGACCTGTTGGTCACATTTCTTTGGATGAAGCCCAGGATACGACAACTTTTCTGGGTGGGAAACGATTTTTTCCAGTCCATGTCTGACTTTTATCTACCAGCATTGCCAAGTCCTTCTTTGCAGGGTTGCTCTCAATCCATTCTTCACCTGGCCTGCATTGCCACTGGAGATTGCCTCAACCCAGGTGCAGCACCAGCTGTTTGGCATTTTAAACTTTCTGGGGTTCATTGGGGCACACTCTTCTAGCCTGTCAGCCACAGCCACTCACCTTGGTGTAATCTGCAGGGGAGCTGGAGCTGCACTCCATCCCACTCTCTGTGTCATTGGTGAACACAAGAGTGACTTGGCAGCTACAGCTGCTGGTTCTCCTGGGACCTTGGGATGTACCTCATCCAGTCCCAGCTTCTCCCAAGAGTGTTTCAGCTATAACCCTCATGCTTTCATCTACCCCTGTCAAAAGGGAGAATTCAGAAGGGCCCCTGTCCCCAAACAGACTGAAAAGCATTTGCTTTTATAATAACTGTTTCACAAGGAAGTCAAAACCCATTTGATATATTGCATTTGTCAGGTTATTTTTCCTAGTGTAGGTAAATCAATGTAGTAGTCATTAAATTAATGAGATACTAAAGTTATCAAACTTTATGATTGTCATCAGATACATGAAATTAATCATAACAATCAGTTTCTACAGTTATGAAACCTCTTATCATTATCAATCAGTACCTAATGCTGATAATAGGATGAATTAAAGGGATAGAGTTATAGACTTGAAAATCAATAGGATACATCAGATTTCATAATACTAAATAAAAGTTAATCAAGTCAAATTCAATATCTGATTTTTGAGAATAAGGTCATCTCGTTTTGCTAGACCAGGACTTAAGCAAGCCTTTACTAAAACTTTCCTGTCTCGGTGTGTCTCTAGTTCATTCTAGTTTTGAATGCAGTGCAGCAGAAAGATATATTGTGTGTTGAAAAGATTAAATGCCTGAGAAATATATTTTCTTTAGTTTACATGTAAAATGCCAGCTGGAAAAAGGCCCTATTTTGCTTTGTTTTACAAAATCCAGGATCAGTGGGGAGGAATTGTTTAGAAAAATATTGAACGACTATAACAACTTTATTACTTCAATCTAAAACAGGCATAGGAAATTTTCAGTATTACACAAAAGCCAATGAAATTATATGTACACAGGATTGTAAGGAATTTGTATCCAATATATCCCTTTTCAGCTGCACATTTCTGTAGTCTCTATGAGCTAATGATATGTTCAAAGTCACTCCTCTGCACATTCATAAACAAGTGTAGATGTGTATGTTTTCTTTCCAGTCCATTGCTTTCAATTCTGTTTTTTATGTCTTGATGTTCTTTCCTCACAGTGAACAGAAAATATATTTTCTGCCTGAAACCGTAGAGATTCAAGGTGTTGTCCAGCCACAAGTAGGCAAGGAAGAGGAACCATAAAGAGTTCTTGGACAAAGCACTGCGGTACTGGATTATAAAGATAATGTACAGAAGGATCTGTAAATTGTTCAAAAACCTGAGAAGCTGTGTATATCTAAACTGGAAAAGAAATCACACAAACCCCAAGTAAACTGTGTCTTCAACTGCTCAGACTATGAGGCAACTCTGACACATGTAATTTCATTAAGAGCAAATGTGTAGAAAAAAAAATTCTCTGATTCAAAGAATAAAAAAGATCTAAAATTAATTCCATAAAATTAAATATATTATTTTGGAGATATTGTATAGGAAAAACACATTTATTGATTTTTCCCAATGGAAAATGAAGTTAACAGAGTAAAATAAATAATAAAACTAAACAATAAAAAATATCCTGCAAAATCTTATTTTTCACAGAGAATATTTTAATTCTTGCTTAGTATTTTTTATCAGGCCTTCACATTTTTCATTTCCGGCATTTACATTCTGGTTTGCAAAAAACACTTAGAGCAAAAAAAAGGTAGATCCATTGAACAGCTGAGAAGTCTGTGCTGGCCAGCCAAGCTTCTTAAACCCAAAGCTTGGATTTTACTTTGCTAGGAGGACTAGAGCATTCAGGTAGCAGAAGTACTGAAACAAAAAATGGCCTGGTTTTCATATTCAAATTTGAGGATGAGTTCAGTTGTCTGAAAAAAAGAAGATGTCCACTGCTTCTTAAGAGGTTTGAGAATAACCAAAATATTCACAAAGAAATTGGGTGTAACACAGATCTGACCGAGACCTTTTTGGGACTGATAACTGGAGATCAAGCAGCATGTGGTATAATTAATATAATGTAATACAGTATACTATGTGATGTCATACAATATAAATAATAAATAATATATAATATAATAGCCCAATGTCATACAATATTTTATTGTATCACAATATTCCCTGCAAAATTGACGTTTCCTCAGGGAATATTTTGATTCTTGCTGATTGGCTTTTTATGCTTCCCTTCTGGAAAATACCCTTGGGCTGGCTCAAAAGATCACAGAGGCCAGTCACTGAATTGATCCCTTTCTATTTCTACGTTGGATAAAACTGAATATAGCTGAAATAACAATTACAATTACAATTTCTTACACACCCATTTTGTTTTTCCGTGTTTCTGTGTCAACCAGTCATCATCTCCATTACTTTTTGTTCTTCTCCTGGAAGATTTCTTGTAAAAGGGGTCTCACATCCTGCTTAATTGTTACTGTTGGTATCCTCTAAAAATAAAAATAAAAATAATGACAAAAAAACCTGTTCTCCTTTGATGATCAGAGTCCATCTCCAAAAGCACCTAGCTCATGGGAAGTCCCGTTAGGCAGTGTAAACCTATTTTAGGCATCTAAATGCCAATTTATCTATACTAATGTCATAATGCCAACAGTAAAGTGCACTGGGTTACTGTGTTTTGAGTACATGAAAGCAGTTCTTTGTGCATTTTGGTAAATAGATGTTTCTAGACCCTTTCAAAAGAACATCCCCTGAGAAATAGTTTTTGTGTACATGTTGGCTTTTGTTTGAACCCATTACAACACTCCAGATTTTTTTTTCTCTGTACAGGCTTTTTCATGAGTTTTTAAAAGCCTCATAGTTACTCTTCAATAACTGGAAACAACTATGAATTTCTAATTGCCTATTAAGGGAGGTCAGAAGTGCTTGTACTACAAAGCAGTTCAGATCCAAGGGAGATTATGTTATTACATTATTTTGGGACTGTTACTTTTGCAAATTGGCAGATTTCTTAGAATAGCATGGCTAAAGCCGTGTATGTTTGTTTGTTTTGTTTTTTTTTTACTGGTAGCTACATTCATCTCACACTGACAAAGAATACCAAGACTCAACAGCAGGATGTGCGTAGGAATTCATAACTGTGAGCAGAGCTTCAGCTAACAAACCTCAGATAACAAATGTGCTGGGCTGGTGCTGGTTCCACAAAGCTCATGGGGAGGTTACCAGGGATGGCTGAACCAGGGAGAAAACAAGGAAGCAGCAACAGCAGCAGTTCCCAAAATATTTTGAATGTTGTTATTGCATTTTGGAAGTTGAGTGAAAAGTTTTCCACCAGAGCCTTGCGAATGTTGGATTGTGGGTGAAATTAAACTGGATTATGTTCAACCTAGGGAAGCTGATTTTGACTGTTTCAAGTAAACCAGCACAGGAATTTGTAGGTACAACATCCAAGGTGTAGTCATCTCTTTTCAGTGAGGCTTGCAGTCTAACAGTGCTCTGAAATACCAGATTCCTTCGTGCATTGCAATTAATGAACAATGGAGGATTGGAAATCTTGACTTTCAGTTAATGCTGTTTCTAATCCTCACATCATCGAACCAATTGTTGAGTAAAGCAAGGAAGTGTGTGTGAGAAAAAAAATCTAAGTAAAATATCTTTACAGACAACATAAACTGTGTTATCTGAGCACATCAAAACCATTAATGGACTTTATCTTGACAGCTTCACTGTGAAGTAGGTAGTGCTAATAAATTTTAAGAATAAAGGCCTGAAATACAGAAAGGCCAAGGATCAATATTAAAAACAAGCCAACCAATAAATATATTACAAAACAAACAATATATTATAAAAACAATGTATTAGAAACCAAACAAACAACCCTCCCAGCAAAACATGAGACAAAGAAATTAACAAAAAAACTTTAAATATACCTAATCTTTCTAGACTGATGCTCTGAATTTTGTATTCTATGATTAACATGTATATTTGGGACATTTTGGAGAGCAAAAATATCTGGATAACTTACATTCATGCTCTTTCTTAAATGGGGACTGAATAAGAAGGCAGTCCCAGGTCTCCTTGGCTCTAGGCGCCAGACAGATCCTGTACCTGAATTGAATCACTATGGGTCTTTGAAGAAGGAGTTTGGTGTTTGTACAGACCCAACATAGGGAAGTCTTGCTCTTAGAGACTCAGCTTTCTTGACCCTAAAGCTGTAATAATTAAAAGACCTTCTCTACAATACAACAGCTGAAGAAATAAGATCTAAGTATTTGTTACTAAAGAAAAAGTTACACATGAACACAGGTCATATATGGGCTAAATAAAACCCTAGTCCATTCTGTTCAGGAAATTATTCTAGGAAAGAAAAAATTAATTAAACATTGAGAAAGCAGAAGGTTAATCTGACCTTACTTTTCATCCTGATTGCTTCATCCAGATCCCCCAATTTAAATCCTTGTATTTTAAATCTGAGACTTTTTAGATGTTCAATAATCCGTCGCTTGTTTAAACATCCATTTATTTCAAGGTTTTGGTTGTTTATTTTTATATACAAAATACTTGGATTTGATTGCAGGTATTTGAATATTGTTGCATGTGTAATTGAGATTTTATGTAATATTCACACCTACAAAATTAATGGTGATCTATATGCATATACACAAGGAAGTAAAAACATATTTAAAGGAGAAAAATAATTAAGTAACATTAGATATTAATGATCCATGAAAGTTACTGAGGCATCCACTTTACTATTGAGAAATCTTTTCTCTGAGTATTATTGAAGAGCCATGCCCCACAGACAGCTCAGCTATTGAGCATCCTATGTCAGTGCAGTCTCATTGATTTTGGTAGGATTTTGTGTTACTGGATCCAGGTGCAGAATTGGAGTCAAAGTCAGACTAGAGGGAACATTGATCCATGATGGTATTGTGATTCCTGTGTCT
Source organism: Irena cyanogastra (assembly GCA_013397155.1). Lineage (NCBI taxonomy): Eukaryota > Metazoa > Chordata > Aves > Passeriformes > Irenidae > Irena > Irena cyanogastra. Next base: position 440,647 of record VWZV01012176.1, on the reverse strand, counting down.
CTGTGCTTTTGAATCTCATCATGTTTGAAAGTCATTGAATGAAAACGAATATGCCTGCAAATAAATGTGAGGCTTTTGCAGACCGCAGCACAAAGTATGTGGAATTAGCCTCTGAAAGATTCAGCCAAAATTTCCAAATGACTGGCTCACACAACCCATGGAATTTATAATTGACAGTATGCAGGTGCATGAATATGGGTGGATTTTTCTTGGATGTGTTTCAGAGACCTGTAAAGCCTCAGACATTTCTAGAGATGTGCCGAATCAACCATAAATAATTCAGGTAGCCCGAGAACCTCTGCATCTGCTGATTTGCAAGGAATCTGCATGTGCTGCTGTTAGATTTCCTTCTACTCACTGCAATTATTTTTGAAACAGCAGCTTGCTTTTTAGATGTGCAGCAGTGATTTGAAAGAATAGTTCTTAAAAAAGTGAAGCATCCAGATGTGCTCTGTCGAGTTTCTCCAAGATGTGTCAATACATTATTTTGGGGGTCACAGACTGATGTTATGTGATTCTAAATATCAAACATGAGAAAAAAATAAATTACTTCTAGCTTTGGATAGACAGACTTGTTCTTGTGTGTAATATTCTATCTAAGTTCTTGATTACTTTTTAGAAGATCATGCCCCTCATAAAAGTTCTCCTTCTGCATTTTTGACTTTGCCTTATCATTTTTGTTTTCCTCCCTTTGGTAAAACTGATTCATGAGGCACATTTGATTCTCATATGCACTTAGTTATCCTAGAAGTAGAGTAAATGCAGGGAAGTAGTTAAAATTAAAAAGAGCAAAAAAACAAAGTATCTTACTTTAAACCCCCCCAAAGAATTGAAAGAGACTCTGACTATTTTGAGCTGAGTTCAGATTTATGATCTGTAATCTCTTGAGTAAAGATACGTGCAGTGTGTTTTCCTCTGAAAATACAGATTTCTGTCAATCATAGAAGCCATTAAAAAGTAACTTAAAATAATGCTTTTTCTTTGAAGACTTTTAAAATAGCAATGGTATTTTTTTATGAAATTATTTTTGCAAATGCACTTGTGAAAGCAATTTGAGGCAAAAAGTGTTTGTTCTTTTGCAAATCTTGAAATAAAATGTATTTTTTAATAATTATGAAAAAAAATCTTTATTTTTAAGAAAAGCAACAGTTTGTTCAATCCAAAATATTTTTTTCCAAAGCTCACACTAACCCAAGATTTATTTGCTCATCTCTACTCCTGAGTTTAAAGGAGCTCCCTAAATGTTTTGTATATCCCAGACATCTTTTTGATTCCTTTTTTCCAATGACATTTTTCTTAACTTATATTTTAATTATATATCTTAACTTATATACTTACATAAGTGATATATTTCAGGAGAGGAAGATAATCTTGAGATGGCAGTCTGCACTAGATTGCAGGGATCTCTGGTTAAGTTCCAAGGTGGTCTTAAGGTGGTTTTGCATTCTTGTGGTTGTACAATACCCACCAAAACTGGCTTATTCACTTGAATTTTTGCACATCAGCTGAAAGGTTCCTGCCTCTCTCAGGTCAGAACACGCAGCTGAGGTTCCCAGTCTGACCCACAAACTGGTTTTGAAATGAGACAGCAAAGGAGAACCTGCTGAGAGGATGAAACCCTTCTCTAGCTTCCTTCAAAGCACAAGTGGAATGACACAATAAACCCTCTAAGGAATCATTTTATTATCAACAGCTCTACCCTACATCAAATATGTTTACTTTAAGTAAGCAAAACTGAAACTGTAGGAGATTTGATCTCTGGAGGGAATATTAAGTTCTTCTTATTAAGTGTTGCTTCTGGGGTCCCAGTGCTGCTCCTTAATGATGTTTTGGACCTCAGTTTCCACTGTTTGTTCCTCTCTATCTCCAAACCTTATCACCACTCTGTTTAAATTCTTATGTACTCTTCAGAATTAATTTATCTTATCCAGTTTCTTTGGGGTGTTTAATGACTCTCAATCCTCACATCATATTCACTCCAACTTGTGGCATTCATAACTGACTCTGCCCACTTCCTGTTGCTATTACATGAGCTACAAGGCAGGTGACACATTTTAATGTGTCAAAAATATTTATATTTTTATAAAGCTTTTCCCTCAGTTCTTTGCTTGCCAGCTTAGGCTGGGTGGTTCTTAAAAGCTCCCATACCACTGGAACAATGTTTCCCATTGACTCTGTAAAGCCCATTTATTAATCATGATATCTTGCCAAAGACCTTCTAGGAAGATAAAGGGCATAGGCAGGGTGCTGCAAAGTTTGGTGACTCCATGGAGTCAGGATCAGCAGGGAATTCTTGGGGCACCAGAGGGAAAGATGGGAACAATCAAGAGCAGCCCCCAGCACTGTGGGGATGTTGCAGCTCCACGGAACAATGAAGTTAGGCCACTGAGTTGAGCAGATTTGGTAATCTCTTTCCAAAGTCCAAGATAAGCAAGAAAAGGTCAAAAAGTTACTCCTTTGGAAGAAACTGTAGTCTATTTCCCTGACAGAAATATTTTCTGGAAACTAAACCCATTATTTTACTTAATATAGGAAAAATAAATTGATCTCTGTTTTTCTCTGTACTATGAAGTAGTTTTCATAGGATATATTCTAGTTATCTCTCTGACTGAGTTTCTCTTCACTATATAACAATCAATACTCTGATAAGGTTTTTCAACTTTTAAACTTGCTCAACAGTTTTTATAAATAAATTTAACTGCACTTGTGTATTAAAAAGTATACATTTCAAAAGATACATATTTAACTTTGAAAGCTTTAGGGCGTTTCAACATTATAAAGAAAATATAAAATATTGTGAGTTAGGTTTTATACAAAAGGAATACATGACCTATCTGGAAAAGAAAGGGAAACCTGAATTATAGAACACAGAAACACTTAAAAAAAGGCACGAGGCTACTGAATATGGAAATCTAAGAATTTTCAAGTTTCTGACTTTCAGCTTCTTTATTTTGGTGAGCATTAATAGCAAAATTGCCTTGTTGATGTAAATTCCAGCAGAACTTGCAAACCTTGAATCAGAATTCATTTCCTTTTGTCTCTGCTCTAAAAATGAGTATATATAGAAATAAGTCTCCCATTTCTGCTTTCTTAAAGCCCTTGAAGATTGGTGAGGAGGGATTTTTATCTAGCTGGCAGAAGTAAGGCCATGTGCAGCTCACAGCTCTATGTTGCACGTTTGCTGTTTATATTACTGGGGTGCACACTGGGGGCAGGAGTCCACTGATTCAAAATAAGTAAGTTTTCAGATTCCAACATTATCCTAGGCTGGACAAAGCCTGTGCAAACACAAATGCCAAGACATTTGCCAAAGGTCACAGAACAAGTTAGTGGCAAAGCTCAGGAAATACTTTTTTTGCACCTGGGCAAGAGTCTTAATGACTTGGCTGTGCTGGTTTTCAAGTCATGGTTTTGGAGGTTTGTTTCTTCTGTAAAACCCTTGATTTGAATGACGCAATTCACATTTTGATCTGTTAGGATTCAGCCCAGAGTCCAGCCCTGCTGCTTTGTGCCTTGCTGGTGATGAACTTGTGGGCCTGTTAGGAATGCACCATCCTTCGCATGCTGAATGAAGCCTGGCTGTACATGGCACAGGTTTTTCTCAGGTGTTTGAGTAACACCAACACAATCTCTCCTCGGTGGTGGATCTAAGTGTTAGCAAAGTAGTAATAATACTGTCACTATCACTGTGTTGGTATTTTCCTGGTGTTTCTTGTGATGCTGGGCACAGGAACTGATAAGCTTATACTATACTGATGTTTGAATAAATCATTCCATCAAATTAGGTTGTACTCAAACCCATATATTGTTGCTCCTCTAGTTCTGTGGAAAACAGAGAGCTTAAATAATTTCAAGATTCCACTTGCCTTCTTTCTGGGTACAGAATTTCAATATAATTTGTGGAAGAGAGGGCCAAAACCTATAAAACCAAACTCTCCTCCCACATTTACATGCAACTTATGAGGAAAAATGCAGACACTAGCCTGAGTGCAGGCCTTCTACACCAGGAAAATAACAGGAGCCACATTATTGTTATAATCACTGTCAAAACAGGAGATTTAGAGGAGAAAAGAATTTAAATTTTAAAGGACTTTTATGAAAGGGCTTACATTTCCCCAAGTAATATCTCCCATTAATTTAACATGTTCATTGTTCCCTTACCCGTAGCCATCAAATTATTCTTCCTTTTTCGCATATAGTGCTGATATCTGCTGATGGATTAGTTTGTTTACAAAGTCTGCAGCTCAACAGATTTTGAAAAGTGCTGCAATTCAGAATTTAATAGCTGGTTCTCTTGAAAGTGGAAGGTCAGAATTAAAACTGTGTACCATGAGGCTGTCACTGTGAGTATGGGTTTGGTAATGGTCTCTGAGGCACAAACAGAATACACTACAGCAAAATTTATTAGATAACTTTTAAACACTCAGGAATATGTTTGAGATTGATATGTAGGCATTGGAGGCACTTAAAAAATGGATCATTTTGGAGACCATTTTGACAAATGATACTTCCTTCAACAATTGGCCAGCAATGGAAGCTGTGTCACTTCTAAGTGCATCTAAATTGCCTGGTACTATTAAGAAGTCATTTAAGCTTCAGCAGTGTTTTGTCTGATTCTGAAACTGAGCACTTAAAATGTATGTCTTGTCCAAACACACAATGAAAACATTATTTTTAACTTTCTTTTTAAGCCTGTCTTTCTCCACAAACATACACACATCCCCAGCTGAGAAGAAATAAAATAGTAAATGATGATGACATGTTCTATCAAACCCATGAGTGGAATAGGATCTATCACTGTGTCAGTCTGGGGATAAGAGCTTTCTTCTAGGACTCAAGGGGATATTAAAATAAGAAAGGCTTTTTTTAGCACTTTACGTGATTCATGATTTAGACACAACATCCATGAGTTTCATAAGCCAAGGAAAAACTTAGGTAGATACAGAGTAATACAGAATAAGTGAAATAGATTTTTGATTTAACAAACCACTCAAATGGACATAATAATTCAGACATTTCTATAGTAAAATGAGGGGGAGAAAGCTTCTGTGGAAGTTTCTAGGTATAATTTACAAAGTCAAGCAGACTATTGCAATTTATTTCTCTTACATCCCTATGCAGTGCTTAAAACTGGTAAGAGTTAAAGCAGTGATGGGTATCAAAGCCAAATCCTATATTCAGTAGCCAATGGAAATTGGGCTTTTTTCCTTTGATCAGTTTGGTAGCTATTTTCTCCACCTTCCAATGTATGGGGAAATGTATAGGCAGTTACAACACAGCCATTGCTCAGTCTTGCAGTGGTGCACAAAACAATTTAGAAATTGCTGACATTATAAATGTTGATAAGTGGCAGCTCAATGAATGTAAAAAAATCTGACAGTCTGTTCTTATGAAAGCATGGGGATAATGATGTGTTGGCTATATGTACATCTTACAATGATTCCCATTGCATTTCCTTGAACTCCACTTTTCAAATGTGTCTTTGAAAGGGAAGAAGATTTACTTGTTTGAGCAAAAGTAACTACTTTGTCCTTAGGATTCTTCTAAAAATTCACTTTTGTTCTTACACAAAATAGATAAATGAACAGCAAGTTGCTGTTATGCCAAGAAACAATCCTGGCTTTCTCAGGGTCTCCAAAGCTGTCTGTATTGCTGAGATTTCTATTTAGATTTGCAAGACTTCTTAGCTAGAGAAAGTCTTCTTTTTCTCCTTTGTTCAAATTCTGTGTGGTCCCCACTCCAACAGGAGCCTTATTCCACAGCATGGACTTCCAGGGAGTACAGACTTGGAAACATCTATCATTGGGAAAGTGGTGTATAAGTACTTGTTGAGTGAGTGACTCCTCATGCACTGATGATAACTTGAGCAGTAGGAATGTTCAGAGAGCACTGGGATGGCACAGAAATTGGAACAGCAGCAGCTGTGTTCTCAAGATTGAAGACTTTGTCACTAGAAATCTGCAGCTATGAAGGTACAAATCCAGAACTATCTTTGGTTTACCATATGCAGTCACGGAAGGCAGAAGAAATTAAAATAAAGAAATAAAAAAATTGCACTGCTTCAGTGGAGATAGAAATGTAGAAAAGAAAAAGTTTCCCTCCACACAGAGGTCCAGAATCATTAGTGATTTAATATTCAAATCAATTATAGATCTGCACATGCTTATCTTAGGAATGAAATATATTGTTATTTGCTTGGCTGGATCAAAATCTTTGCCTTTGAGATGCTAACACAAAATAAGCAAAGAAGTGACTAAATTTAGTAGCAGGTAAGCAATTTGTCCTTGTTTTCCTGACCACCAGGTTTTACAACAATATCTGATGAAATGCAATGCAGTTTGAAACAAAAGCATTGTTTATAGCAAATTACAGTGAAACTGAGAACCTATCTCTAATTATCCTTTGAAATCCAAACTGCATGGTGTACTGTAAAAGGACTGCATAATAAATGCAGACTTACCACTGTATTGTTGGACAGCTATTTCATCTTTGTCCAATTTATTTATTTAGTAGTTAAAATTAGAACTGGATTCTTTCCAGAAGGTTTCAGTACCTGATTTGCTCCAAAGCACAGTATCAGAGCCCTGAATACAGTAAGACAATATGTTTTGACTGCAATAATAACTGAAATTCAGCACTGACATGCAAACAGCTTCAACTGAGTGGCCTTTCCTTCAGCTTCATTAGAGTCCAGCTTACTAATCGATGGCTGAGTCAGCTCTTGCTGCAGTCAGTCCAAGGAGATGAAAGTGAGAAGAAATAATGTTCTTGAAAGTATAATTTCCAGGGGATATTAGCTCAAGGGTTCACAGCTACATGCCACCAAAGCACTGACTCAGCCACTCACATAAGGTGTCACTGGGAGAATTTATCCTTGGAGCAACGTGAAATTTTTGACTGCCTACAGAGGTTCTTCTGGTTAGACTTTTCTATTCAAAAGTGCATGGTGGACAGGAACATGAGAAATACTGAATTCAGATAAATCCGTTACTTATCTAAGAATTCATTTGTACTGGAGGCATGTGCTTGTGAATCATTCCAATTACCCTGAAAAAGAAAATAGAAAATGCACCAATACTACATATGCACCATTAGAGTTAACTCGTTGCTCAAACATCCCCCAATTTACAACAAATTGTCAGACATTTATCATAAAAACTCCAGTTTCTGCTATTGTGAAACCGGTCAGGAAGAAAAATAAGAGACATATCTTTTATTATCTATTTGTTCTTCATTATCCTTTGTTTTTTAATTTCAGCACAGGAAATCATGATACCTGGGTATCAGTTTAAAACAACCTGCTTATATTTTTAAAAACAGTCACCAAAGGCTCTAGTGAGCTTGCTTATTCTTTTTTTAGAACTAGCAAATGTTTCAAGTACTTACCTGAAAGCCTGAACTAGGATGTGGCAATCATGGCATCAGCATTTCTGTCTGTGTTTTTGACTCCTGTTCCCTACTCTATGGCTTCTGGCACTCTTCTCTGCTGTGCATATATCACAGACTCGTTCTCCTTTTCCAAGGGCCATGCTGTTTGATGTGTTTCAAAAAGTTGCATTCCTGCAAATCTGCAAGAATATTCATAGGGGTTTTATTTTAGCCAAGAAATGCAGGAAATAACAAAAATAAATAAAGAAGAAAACTGGGAATAATGACTAGGACTCTCCTAACATTTCTGTGATGAGAGCCTTGTTCATCTATTTCACGTTCCTTAAAGAAGTGATCTTCATGCAATTATACATCTTTTTTGTACGTTTGTGAATAAGTTTCCCCTACATCTCTCAGGAAGACATTTTTCACACCCAACTGAAAAGGCCTTTGAAAAATACCTTGGCTATAATTCTCTAGTCCTTAAATGGCACCTGAAAGGTGCTTCAAAGAGAAGAAAGGCTGTGCACATCCCCTTCCCTGCTACAATATCCTGGGAAAAGACATGACACAAATTCTGTGACATAAAACCCTCCAACCTCATGGCAAGTCCAACAGCAGTACCCCCTGCCAAGAGAGCAAGGCTTCAGTGTTCCTTTGTTTCATGAGACAATCACTGGTTTGTGAACAAACATGTATAATTTGAATGTTTTCATAAAAAAGGATCTATTGAAACAACTTTTAAAGGTAGTTAGCTATCATCACTTAAGCAACAAGGAGACCATCTATTTTAAATGGAATTATTTTTAAATTAAATTGATCATTTATGATATTTGGGGTATAACTCCAGAAGAAATAGACAGCCATGAAATTATAACTTTGGGTTGAGAAAAACTGCTGTGGTGCTGTGGATGAGGATTGCAGGGCTAGCATTGACCCCATGAAGGTGATGGGGAAACATGTTGCAGTACATTTTTTTTGGAAGAAACAAGTCCACAGGGCTTCTGTGCCATTCTTTAATACTGGAAAAATATGTGAAATGTGCTTATTTCATATACATCCCAGTTCTGTTTCCAAGTTGTCAAGTCAAGGAAGGATAAACATACATGCTTAAACTGATTTATGTGTGGTGGTTCTTCCCTCCTGAGGTTGAGATAGGACACAGAATCAGCTGCAGGAGTTCTTTCCTGGATCTGGACCATATTTTTCAACTCTGGGAAGCAAAGAATCCATCATACAATGAGCTATCTGTTAGATCAGGGGAAAAAAAAGGAGAGGGAATTATTAACCAAATGAAGTCAACTAAAGCATCAATTCAGGATCAGGCAAAAAAATTCACTATAACTGGCCCAACTATTTGTCTTTGCTTGTTTTGCAAATTTATTTTCTTTTACTACAGGCCCATCATTGTCACCTGTGTACTTCTTGTCATCATAGAGCAGGAATAAAATAAAAAAAAAAAGAAGAAATAACATTTCAATATGAGAGACCATTCCACTTTTGCAATGCTTTTCTGTGTAGTGGCTGCCACAGTTCAGTAATATGACAAAACATAACACAGAATATAACTGGGTTTTTTGTTTAATTTTCATAGTTAAAAGACCTTTCTTGAAATTGCTTTTCATTGTTTATCTTGTTCTCACTTAAAAAAGACAGGACCACCTGTATATAGATAACAGGAAGGGAAATGAGTTTTGGTATCTCCTATTTAAAGTACAAACATTGCTCTTTATAGTCCAAATCTTCAAAGGGATTGATGGTATCTTGACTGTATTTGTTTTACTTCTCCTCAATTCAATTTACAGAAAATGTCCTAGTGCAAGAAACAACAGAGTAAATACAGCAATGCACAGAATAACAGCATTAAGTTTCTCTCATTTTGCTCACTTGCCGATACTCCAGATGCATATGAAACAAAGGTTCCAGTGTCTCAACAATTCAGCCTTAGAACTTTGTGACTTGTCTGAATCACTCAGTGATGATAGGACAGCTGAAAAACCTGAAGTTTGTCATATAAATCCAAGTCTCCCCATAATTTGTCTGGGAGACCTGCAGATCAGCCCCTGTGTCTGTGCTTCACTGGTGTGAAAATCCTGTCAGGAAAGAGGACAGAGGGGAAAGGAAGTAGATGGCTGGCATTCACATATCATTTATCTGGGATGTCATTCAGGACACAGAGTCCCTGATGCTAGAACACAATCCTAATTTTTAGTATATACTTACTTTTGTGGTCTCACAGTACTATTTGTACCTGGTTCAACTGGGATCTAAAGCCAACTTCAGGGATCTAAAATAATTTCTTAAAGTCTCTTCTTTCTGAGCTGGAAATATTCTTCTGTGTCTGAAAAGCATGACTCTGAACAAGTCTAGAGCTCTTTTGTTGATGGTTGGGTGGTCTTGCTCCTGTCTCAGTCCCAAGGGAGCCAAGCTACCTCAGTATATTCTGCAAGGAATCTGAAAACTCCTGAGGTTTATGTGGAGACAAGGTACAAACAGCTGTCATAACAAAGCATTCAACTTTCTAGGTGACTTATTAGCTGGGACAAGCAATCTGAGTTTTGGCCTTGGATCCAAAAATGACATCTGCTTTCTGGTCCACGAACTATTTGATGTGAACTGTGTAAAACTGGAGAAGCAAGACCGGTACTCAAAGTCTTCCATATAGTTCAGTGACTTTAGCACAATGCAGAGAGTTCTTCCTGTGCTTTTTTTTCTGCTGGTTATTCTTCCACTCTGTACCTGAGGATGTCAGATATCTTTACTGCCAAGAAGTGTATCTACAGTAAAAAGAGCAAAAAGTAACTTGCTTTTTGTTTGTTCAAATTATTCTGCTACTGAAATAAAGGAGAAACCTAAAAATGTCTTTAGTGTGCATTTTCATTGGAATACAAACTAATATCATGCTAAGTTCTGCTTTAGATCAATTCAAGACTCCTTACAGTCTTAATATATTTTTAGATATTTTTTACACTGAATTGCCTTAATTCATCCTGGAGTAAAAGTGAAGAAACTGAGCATCCCAGAGAAGAGATATACCCCATTTGTCCCAACAATTTTATGAATAGTTATGAATCTGCAATTATTAATCAAACAAACACTGAAACACATTATCTTGTGAGCATGACTTCTAATACTTTGAGATTGCAGTTGTTAGTGTGTTCTGCTTCACTTCTCTCTTCTTTGCACTCATACAGTACATTTGCTATGAAATAGTAACAGAGGGATGGGTTTACTTTTCAATCAAGAACAATTCATAGTTATGTTTTTCACTTTTCAAACTTTTTTTTTATTCGTGTTAATTCCTTCAATGCCAGGAAAAGGGATCTGACTGTGGGATAGTAATTTCTGAATTTGGATGATGTTAGAGGTAGCCTTAGATGGCTGACTTTTGGTACAAATTCTCCAATATGGCTTATCTCTGTGTTTTGAAAAGTCCAATTGACTCTTGCTCATGAATCCCACTGGCATTAAAGAAATTTGGCAACCTGAGAAACTTGGCACCTATTTACTTTTTTTTTTCCAGCTCTGATCTTCAACTTCTCTACACACTGATACCAGGTGAGATGTCACTTATAATTTCCCTGCATAAATTGCAGTAAAAAAGAAAACTGCTTAGCAAATCTGCCACCAGGTGAGAAGACAAAAATAACAGGGAATCTGTGTTCCTTTGGAATCAGCACTTCCTTTCACACCAGGCACCACCAGGTAACTGCATTTGGACTGCAGGCTTAGGCTAAATCAAACTTTGTGTGATATCTTCATGTCCCATTAGCCAGAGTCCCTGAATCCTGCTTGCTGCTAAATGAAAAGTCAGTTGTTTTATTTCATTGACTGGCTTAATGGCAATGAAATATCATTACATCAGGAAAATTTCTGACCTTTTGCTGCATCTTTCTGAGAACTCTGCTGCTAATGACTGTTCATATTAATTGGAAATCGGGAAAACAGATGTTTCAGTACAATTCTTCATTCCGTGATGCTCAGTCATCCTGCCACCCATCAAGAGATAATAACCTCAATATAGTGTAGCAGGAATAAACCAAGTATTTGACTAACATCAGTGTCTAATCTCTGTGCCATATAACTCACCCAAACATTTAAAGAAGTTTTACTTTGTTCACTTTATTGCACCACACTTTGAACCTGACCCTCTTGAAAAGCCTAGGATATTTTCTAGTGCTTATAAGCCAATGGAACACAGGAATTGAGGACTTGGTACTTGCTCAGATCTCCCAGTCCTGCTGTCAAGTCAACAACCTTTCTTCAAAGAGCAGGGTAGGCTGGGTAATAACTCCTAAGAGAGCCTCCACATGCTTCATTTCAGTTGTCAACATGTTTAGTCACTGTATATCCAACTGGTTCAGTTGTTCAGATGAGGTGGATCAGTTCTGTTAGCTTTTGTCTTTCCATTTGTTCCATTCAAAGGGTGAAATAAGGAGGCTAAATGTAGACTCATCATGCACCATAAAAGTGAAGAAGCACATCTTTCAAACAGTATTTTGGTCAGGTATTCAAAATATATTCCTGTTTTTTCCACTAGAGTTAGTTTGTTTTTAAACTTGAAGAGCTTGAGGTGTATCCCAGACAAAAACTCAGAACCATATTCTTTTTAGATCAGTTACAGCAGATGTGTAGTTTGTACACACATAGTATGCACACGTGTAGTCTGTAGTTCTTTTACAAAGGTTAAGAAAGGGTAGTTCCCTGTTCATCCCTATTTTCATCCCATGGATGTTTGGACGTAATGAGGCTGCTCTTTCATATCAGGAATATAAATTCGTGTGTTGAAAGCTCAAAGGGGTGGGGTGTTTGCTGTCAAACCACTTGAATATGTCCATATTTTTGAGGGACTCATGCATTAACAGAAGGATAACATAAACCCAAATTTAACTGGTAATATAAACACAAAGCTAACTCGAATTAATATACATTATTTTGAGACTAAATTAAAATCTAAATTAAAATTCAGTTCCATCTACAAATATGGAAGCAATGGGTGTGAACCTGTGCCTGTAAGAGCCCTCATGTATATATTGGAGTTTTACTGTAAGAAATACTATTGCTAATAGGTGGAAGAGGTAATAGCAAATAGCAAAAGTCCTGACAAATTGCCTCCCTGACTATATAAATAGCACACTTTTACAATATTAATTGAACAAGGATCCAGGAATAGTAAATACACATTTTATTCTATAAATCAGTTTGACACACTATGGCTCACTTGAAACATATCCATCAGTGGTGATCAGAAAATTAATTAGTATAAGAAAAGGGAAATGAGAACAGAAGACATCCTGTAAGATTGTTCAGATTTCCAAAGGAGCTTATTAACAAAGATATATTCCTGTTGTCAAAACCCTTTTTTCAGCCATCTTTCTTCAGGGCTTGCTATGAATAGAACCACAGCCATTTACAGGAGAGCTGAAGACATATGGCAAATCTCTTACCAGAATGTCTCTCTAACTTCACTGTGAGACTACACATATTTCCATAACTTTCTGAGCCATAAATCTTTAAATCAGAATAAGAACTTTAAGTCCTTAAGTTTCATGCAAGACTCTACGGCTTCTTATATATATGTGATGTCTCTCATAAGGTTCTTTTCTTGTGACCCAAATTCAGGGAACATCCCTGCCACCCAAACTGGTGATGCCTGAGAGAGAAATAGTTTCCAGAACAGGCCAAAGGCAGCAGTGTCAGAGGAGGAGGAAACCAAAGAAGGAGCAGCAGCAGAGAAACCCCAGGGGGGATGGAGGACAAGGAGGGATAGAAGGGCTCCAGGCCCAGGGCAGGAATTCCTGGTGAGGGATTTTCCTGTCTTTATCTCAACCCACAAACTTTTCCACTTTATTTTCTTCTATTCATCCTGTTAAGGACAGGGAGTGGGATGTTGTGTGGGAATTCGACCCTCAGCCGAGGTTAACCCTCTCTGCTACTGTTGACTTTTAGATGTCATGCAAGTTTGAGGGTCTCACAAGAGAAAGGGAATAAGACAATTCCCAGTTTAGAGTGACACCTCCGGTGAATGCTATTTTAGCACTTGGACCTCCTATACTCTTGGGCTTGCCCAAGGTGGCTCAGGTTTATGAAGAACAGTCTTGTCTGTAGAGTTGGTCTTGTGCCCATCAATAAATAACATGAAGAGCCTTCATGAGCACAGAATCCCCCGTTTCTGTGCTCAACAACTTCAGCTCAGGTTCTCATGCTGAGTTTTAACTCACAGCAAGTAAAATGTTCCCTTCTTTATCAGCATTGTTTTACCCTGCAGACCCATGCTAAGTGCATAGCAGTCTCTTTTTGTAAAGCTACATCACAAGGATCTCAGCCACACTGGTAACATCTGATGCTGTCAAAACCATCAGAAAGATGTGGAAAAGTTTTTGCTGACCATTCCCAAATTTCACTATAAGCACTCGCACAACTGACTCCATTAATCTGTAAACAGCAATTATTGTCTGTTCACATAACAGAACATTCATTGCAAGAATGAATGCTAATGTAATATATAATTAATCTAACAGGATTCTAAAAACACATGCATTAGCAAAGTAAGAATAAGTCAGTCATACCTTTAATTATCTATTTATGTTTGGGTTGTTTTCCATGTGGGTGAAACATAGATTATAAAACCCAGAAGAACATGCCATTTTTCTCTAGTTTGTTCACCAACAAGCTGTATATTTCGTTAAATATGAGAAAAGAAATTACTTTCTTAGAGCAGAATATAACCTGCAGACATACAAATCTGATAGCAGAGTCCAGTTACTAGTGAACTTGTTACTAGTCAAGTTTGTATTCCTTAAGGATTTAACCAGTATTTACACTATTATAACGAAAGATTTTTCTTTATTTTGACAAATTTAGTTGCAGAAAATGTAGCTATCTAGCATTAACCAGGTTGTGAAAGAAGCATAGCCATGGTAAACCAGCGTTCTCTAATTGTGATAGACTGTGTACACACAGACCACATCTCTCAGGGCTTGGGATTCTTCCTGTAAAACTCCTACACCTGTCAACAAGAATTGTGTGGATGTATGTACAGCAGAATACAGTCATATTTCTTTATAAAGAGTAAAATTATAAACAAAAATATTAAAGGAACGTTTGAACCATCTTGTTGTTGAGAAAAACGATTGAAGATGCAAGCGCAAACAGGGATAGGACAAGAGGGAATGGCTTTAAGCTGAAAAAGGGCAGATTTGGATTAGATATTAGGAAGAAATTCTTTACTGTGAGGGTGGTGAGGCATGTGTTGCCCAGAAAAGTTATGGATGCCCTACCCCTGGAAGCCAGGCTGGATGGGGTTTGAGCAACCTGGTCTAGTGGAAGGTGTCCCTGCTGGAGGGGATGTGAGAGGTGTTTGGAACAAGATGATCTTTAAGGTTCCTTCCAACCAAACTGTTCTGTGATTGTGTGAATCTGTTCATGATCAAGAAGATTTGCAACAAGATCAAGAGCCTTTTGTTTGAAAAGATGACAGCTGGAAGCAGAGGAAGAAGGGACAGAGAAAAAAATGCAATAGAGGTCTGTTAAACCAGATCTGGCGTGGAGAATGTAAATAGGGAAAAATGGAAAACTTGAAGAAGACAAATGTCAGCATTAATGGATTTCTAAGATAAGGAACTTTTCGACAGGGACTAGACAAATTAATGAGAAAAATATCTATCACAGGCTATTAAATATGAAGAAAAGTCTTGTGATTAAGGAGGCCTCTGAATCACCTATCATGGTGCTGGGAAAATATTCTAGAAATTATTGCAATATCCTTGTCCCACTCTTGTCTCTTTTTCTTTCAGAATTCACAGTGGTCAATTCTACAGACTGAATATGAGGCTATACAAGCTTTTAATCCAGAACCATTTCCTATTGGGAATTTTTTTTTATCATATCAATAACACAGAGTATCTCATCTGTAAGCATAAGAACAATCATTTTTTGTCTTCAGCGAGCATTGCAATAAATCCTAGTAACAGTAAAATCATCTTCACTACTGAAATCTATCCTAAGCTGCCTTTGTTTTTAAGAGCTGTTGCCAGCTAGTTAGTACAACAGTAGTACTGTACAGTAGATTGTGATGCAAACTGCAAAATATCTGCATTTTAGCAGGTAATATTTCCTAAGAAGTTTACTTATGTTTCCAGCTTTTAAAAGTTGCTTGATTCCTATCAAGTCCTGTATGGAAATGTTCCTGGAATACTCTCGAAGATTATTGTGAGAGTGAGCAAGGTCAGGCAAAAGAAGTGCACTATTAAATCTTTGCGGAGATGACAAGAGCGTTCAGCAGACATAGACTGATTGAATTATGCTAATCGGATTTTACTTTACTGTCCTGGTTTTGGCTGAGATAGAGTTAATTTTCTTCCTGGTAGCAGGTATAGTGCTGCATTTTAAATTTAGGATGAGAATAGCTTTGAAAACATTTGGATGTTTCAGTGGTTGCATTCAGTCAGGGACTTTTCTGCTTCTCACCCCACCTCACCAGCGAGGAGTCTGGGAGTGCACAAGGAGATGGGAGGGGACACAGCTGGGACAGCTGACCCCAAAATGATATTCCAGACCATACTGTGTTGTGCTCAGTGTATGAAATGGGGAGGGAAAGCTGACTGGGAGCCACGGCTCAGAATCTGGCTGGGCATCAGTCAAAAGATGGTGAGCAATTGCATCGTGCATCACTTCTTTTGTAACTTCTAATTATTTTATTGTTGTTGCTATTATATCTTCCTTTTCGGTCCTATTAAATGGTCTCTATCTCAATACATGAATTTTACATTTTTTTATCCTAATTCTCTCTCCCATTCCCCGGGGCAGGGCGAGTGAGCAAGTGACAGTGTGGTGTTTAGATACCTGCCAGGTTAGACCACAACACAGCTCCAACATGCAGTTCCTCCAAATGGGCTTTGAATAAAGTGCATTTTAAACAGGATAAACAGCAAAGCTTATCTTTCTGCAGGGAAGCTTCCAGCAATGATGTGTTACTGAATTGAGTGGACAAGCCTGTGTAAATGTGCATGTGCATTCCTGCAGGGCTGTGCACAGCATTGATCCAGCGTGGTGAGGGGAGAGTGCTGCCTGCACAGCCAGAAGCTCACCAGGATGTTGGCACATATAAGAAAATAAAAGCTTTTTAACAGTCTTACCCACAGCCATTAAATATACATACTCATTTACTCACATTCATACACTGCTTTGACTGTATGCTAATTTCTCCACTTTTAGTATTGCGAAGGGATGTGAGGTACATAATTTGTGACTATATCCTTCCTTTTTAACTCGAGAGAAAAAGGATTTTCCATTAGCCAGAGAGAGATGCCTCCATACTCTAGGCCCTGACTAGCAGCCTTGCTTCTCCCAGTTTCTAGAAGCTTATTCTCAAAGTGGCTGAAAAGAGCAATCACTGGCATTGAAGTAGATAGCCCATCCACTTATTCTCATTTCTTAATAGTCTCTATGATATAGTTTAATTTTCAATTAAATTCCAGCGTATGCAGAATCAACATTTTGAAATATGCGCTTTAATAGATAAAGAGCCTTGTATCTTTGAAAGCTCTCTGTTTTATTACATTTTTAGTAATTCCAATGAGTAAAATCCTCTACAATCATATTTGTCTTTCTATTCTGTTGAAAGGATCAAAATCTTTTTATAGCTAGCAATATAAAACAAACATAGTTCATATCAAAATCAATACTCATTGACTTTTCAAAGCAAAACAGTTTCTACCTCAAGAGCCTTGGTTTATTTTTGTGTTGTATCATGAAACATCACTTTATCTAGCCATTCATATTTTTACTAATAACACTTATCCAGCACATTTTCACTTCAATTTATTTCGTGCTGATCATCCAAGCATAAGAAAACACTTTGTGAACATTATCTAACTTAAAAAAACAAATGAACAATGTTAGTAAAAATAACTCTTTTTTTCATAGTTTTTCTCCTTGTGTGTTTTCAGAGCAAGGTCTGTTGAATTAACTATCAGTTGCATATTTTTCTTACATTTATTTATATTTTTCTTGCAGAAGTCACACAGGGTTGTGAAGGTACCACTGCAATATTTTTATTATTACAGTGAATCAATCTTTATGATTCTAATCTGAATCTCCAGGTCTGCTGGAAACAGAAACCCAAACTGAGCTCAAGACCTGTTTTATTAGACATTATAGAACAATAGTGTAAGGATGGGATTCATATCTTAGCTTTATGATAAGTGATGAGGTAATAAACTCTTATAACTGCTGCTACTACTGAGGATAACAAAACTATCACAAGATAAAGTCCTTAAAGTAGGTAATACTCTAATATTCCTGTGAAAATAACTCATAATTACTGTAGAGAAACATATATGTTAAGAATTTATTTCTGTTATTTGCCATTGTTAAATGTGACTGAACATCCTAAAATAAAAGCCATAATATTCTTCTAAAATGGAAGATCAACATCCATGTCTTACTTCCTCATATTTTACTTGTTGATGTAATTTCATCTGTTCACTTACATTATTTTTATGTTTCAAAACATAGAAGGAATTTAAGAAGAAAGTAGATGGAATATTTTTGTTTCTGGTTAAGATATTTTTGGGGGTTGTATATAATGAACATTTTTTCTGAATATCAATGTTTATTGTCCTTTAGGGTAATTAATTTTCTTTTCAGCTTAAATCCATATTTGTAATGTTAAGTCAATATGCCATGACAAAATATTTGAACTCATTTGAATATGTGTTATTGCTTCAAAATACATTTTACATTCTCTATAAGGCAGTGTTCAGTTCAACAGTGGACAGCACATGCCAAGGTTAGAGCTCTCTGTGCAGTTTGGAAAATCCAGAAAAGGTTAGTGTGTAGTGAAACTTCACAGTTTTTCCCCATTCACAGAATCACAGAAACACCAAATTGTTAAGACTGCAAAAAACCTCCAAGATCATTGAGTCCAGTCACCATCTTGTCAACTAAAGCACAGCATTAAGTCCCATGTCCCGTTGTTTCCTCAGCTCCTACAGGGATGGCAACTGCTCCGCCTCCCTGGGCAGCCCCTGCCAATGCCAAAGTCCATTCCAACACTTTCCATTCCGTGCTGTGCATTTTGGGCTGTCCGTGCCTCCTCCCCGTGACCCAAGCCAGGATTTTCTGACAACTCTGCTCTTTCTCTTTCTCGCTTGCACATCTTTGGGCTTGGTATTTGTTTTCTGCTTAACTTGAATTCCCTACAGTTCAGTTCATCTCCAGATGAAGATGAAAACTTGACACTATCTCTCTCTTCTGCCTACTTATTTACTTCCTCTTTTAACCCATTGCATGATTTTTTATAGGTGAGCACTAACTCCATAAGGTTTTACACCCCATTTGTTAAAAATCAATATTCAATTCCCTCATTTCTGTGCTCTTTTCCACTTAATGTTTGTGTAGGAACCACACAGTGGAATTCATGTTTTTTAACTGGATCTTCTGGTGTCCTGCTGTAGCACAAGCTGCAACTAGGTCTGTAAGTCTGAGCTTTTGTGGCCTTTTACCAAGGTGACAATAGCTAAAGAAATATTTGATCTGTGTCTTTCTTAATTTTTCCTGCATATAGAATACTTCAAAGACCTCCTGTTTCATTAGAAGAACACAGCAATGCAAGTGGGTATTTGTTAGTACTGCAGTTAGTACTGAATTTCTACCATATTGAACCCTCAACAAGGGTAGATATAATCCATACCTGAGAAGAAAAAACCACCAGCAAAATGCTTCATACTCCAAACTGCGGGCACATAGCAGAATAAGAAAAATAATAATGGTTTTCAGGACTCGATAATGAAGTATCAGCAATAAACAGCAATAAACTTAATGTTCTTCTAAGGGGATGTAGAAATGAAACACCATACTGCCTCAAAAGGTAACTCAGTAATTTCACAGAATCATAGAATACCCTGAGTTGGAAGGGATCCACAAGGGTCCTCAAAGTCCAGCTCCTGGCCCCGCACAGGGCAGCCTTAAGAATTCCACCACGTGCTTTAGAGCATTGTCCAAAGACTTGAACTCTGTCAGGCTTGGTGCTGGGACCACTTTCCTGGGGAGCCTCTTCCAGTGCCCAGCCACCCTCCGGGTGAAGGACCTTTCCCTGACATCAAGCTTAAACCTCTCCTGATACAGCTTCAAATTCCATGATGCAAAGCCCAAGTAGATTACAATTGTCTCTCCCAGTTATGACAATGAAGGTGAAAACTGCCATTAAGGTTTCCTAAACTCACAAAGAATATGGATCAAGGACAAGAAAAGATGCACATGCATTAGCTAGTAAAGTCCAAGCTCACAACCACTATGAGACAGGCCTTTTAATTCATGAGGTTCTTTTAACAATTTTTGGGTTGTTTCTTTTTTTTCTTCTTTTTTTTTTTTTTATTCTTTCTCCAGGTACAAAAGCCTGAAAACCACACTGAAAAAGTACTTGGATCCCTGGTTCTTGTCACAAGGATTTTTAATATGACCTTTTCTTTTTTTCCACAGGTCTTAGTGGCTGTAAAGATAAGTACACCTCACACCACAAATGTAATATTTTCTCAGAGAATATAGACAATGCAATTTCAAAGGCAAGCCCTAACTAGGATGCTTGAGAATTATTTAATGAAGCATCTTCTTTTGCTACTTTGGAGTCATGTGTTTATTGCAGCAGAGAGACTTCATAAAATCAAATTATCAATAAAATTCATATTAGAAAAGATTTCTTGGGGTGCAAAATTTCTGCTCAGTATGAGTATTAGCCTCAGGAAAACTTGGTGAGGAGGACAGTTAGGATGTCTGGGTGGAGGAGAAAGCAGAGCTGAAACTGTCCCTAGATTGTCATCCAAAACGAATTCCCTCAACCACATGCTGGTAGATGGGTCTCACAATTTCACTTGTATTTCACACGCACCTCAAAATAAAGTTCTTTTTATCAGGAATTTGCCAACAAATATTTTTTTCTCACAGCTTGAAGCTTTCCCATTCTTCCTTTTACTACTTTTACCTATCAACTTTTCACATGATTCCTGTATTTTGTATATGGACCTTCCATAACAGAAAAGAGTGCATTTGATAGGCCTCCTGTGTTATATCTGCCACAGCCATGGATATCCTATTCCTATTGTGACTATCCTAAAGCATCATTAGTAGCAATGGGTGTTTGTTCATAGAAAGCCAAACTGAATCCCTTGAGCAGAAATACAGGGGTTCAGGGGAACATTCAGTTGACCTGTCTGTAAGTTAAATTTAAAATAACTTTCTCTCTTACAGAATTGAAAATCCCATTAAAAAAAAAAAAAGAGGGAAATTGGGCATGGATGTCATATGAATACACCAGTATTCACCCTTCTTAATCTAGAGCTGAAGTCCTGACTTTAACTTTAGATTCATTTTAGACTTTCTATTTGATGTCTCGTAAGTCAGCAGTACTTTTATACCAAATATTCTCAACTTAATACTTGTTTTCTGGGAAAAGGCACTGTGAAGATATATGTTGTTCTTAAAACAAAGTGGTATAAACAACCCAGATGCATATGTTTTTCAGAAGTACCACTTACCTGCAAGGTATCGTTTATAGAAATATTTCTGCCCAACTCTCTTTGTCATAGAAGACAAAGGCTGTGCATTTCAGGATGAAGTGAATAAGAATACAATACTGTGGAGCTGATGATCTGCAGTACTGCTCTTGAACAAATCAATAGATCTATTCAGCTTTAAGAACAGCGTGCAGCATATGGGACCCTAAATTATGTGCAGTCAAACTACAAGCCTGCAAATCCACTAGCAAAGCAAAGTATTATTTCACATAATTCAGTGAAGTTCTTGTCATTAGATATTTCCACCAAACAAACACAAAACAAATCAAAAAGCATTGAAGAATTTGACATAATTTGGTATCTCAGTATTCATCTCATGGAAGACATGATACCAGCAGGATTTTATCAGCTATACTGGGTCACTGCTATACCTTGTGGAGAAAGGTGGATGTTTTCACCAGCAAGGCATTTGGTCTACTGAAGGTCCCACCTTTAGGAAGAATTCTCTCCTTTTTTCTCAATAGATAGTATTTTACAATCTATTTTCCTGTAACGACTGTTAAAAGCTTACAGACACCCAGCTCAAAGCATTTATTTTTAATGCTCAGCAAGGTAAGGTTGTCTCCGTATGAATGTTAGCTGTCGTTTTGAGGACTGTGGGGCTGGGGAACAATTTGGCTTTCCTAAGATCTGTGTGGCATTTGCCATCTGAGTGCAGATGTCTTTAGCATCCCAGAGCATTGCTAAAGACCTTGAATGCTCATTTTAAAGCAACTTGGTTTACCCTGGTGAAGTCTTTCTTAGTCAAATGAAAGTCACTTTCCTCTTGCTCAGCCCATCTCGAGCAGCCACTTATCATTCAGTTTTGGGTTACTTCAAGCCTTTTTCTATTCCACACTTAGAAAAAAATAGGACTGTAAAACAGGAATTAGAAAAGAACTACATTATTTCAGATTACTTACTATATCCAAAACGACTCCTAAAACCAAAACAGCAACAGCAACAAAATCAGTGATAAAGATTATCTTTGGGCAGAAATAGACAAAGAACATTTGAATTTGATCTCTCAAGCAGTCTGTTTAATTTGAGTAGACTTCTTCAAAAAATAAATCTTTAGTGGAGTCAGAGTACAGATTTACGTTTTTAAAGTAAATATATGCAAATATAAGCAAAATTAGATACTACATTTAAATTAATGTTATTTTCTTATATTTTCAAAATACAGAAATTACCCATTAAAGATTGTTTTTATTGCTGCATTTTTTGCCTGTTGAAAGGGAAAAACTGAAAAAGCACCATCATTAATAGACCCTCTATATTTTCTGCTATGCAAAAGTATAAAAATATTTTATTCGAAACCTTGTTTTGGACAAAAGAAAACATAGTTTCTATGTAAAATCAAGCATGTGTAATTGAAATCTTAACAACCCACACAAAGAATTGGAAATAGTCTAGACAAAAATAAGACAGGAAAAAGTACAAGATAGCACTTTATATATATTCACTGGTACTTTACACCTGCTTTTTTCGTTTGTGATTTGCTGCCCCATGCTAATATTGAACTTACTATACATGAAGTGTCTGACCTTTTCCAGCCTAAATGGTGTTGAGATTCTGTGAAGCTGTGGCCTGTATGACAAAATAATATCTACTAAATTCAGGGTTACAGAAGTAAGGTATAATGGCATTTTCATGGCTAAGGTTGTTTAGTACATATACCATGACATTGGTAGTTAAGACGTTTTAATTCCTTTCTTTAGACTTTCCCAGATGGATTGTGACTTTTACCTTTCATAGGTCATTTCAGTGTCCTAAGAAACAGAACAATATTGCATTTGTTGCAGAAATACCATAAAGATCAATTAAATAATGCTTCAGAAGGATTTCAAGATCCTCTGAAGAGCCTTTATCTCGTGAAGTGCAGAACACCACAGCTTTATTGCCACATTTGAGCACTCACTTAGCCTGAACTGCTGGGACTTCTCATACATTTAAAGTTGAACACAAGAATAATTGTATCAAGGTAAATAATCAGAATATACAGAATAAAAAGCACCCAGCGGGGTTGAACCCAGAAAGATAACTATACAGGATTAAAGTATTATTTGAATTGTGCTCCCCCCACCAAATCTTGCCAGGCAGCCATGAAAACCATTGTGCACTGTGACTGATGCCTTGGCTACTTTAATCTGTGATGAGCATCAGTGACACAAAGTTTCCTTTTTTTTCCCTTCTTTTCTTTTTTCCAATCTCTCTCTCCCTTTTGCTCCATCTCTTCCCTTTTTTTCCTTTTCCCTTTCCATTTGCCTATTACTATTATTCAAGCCTTTCTCAAGTAAAATTCACACTGAAGTCAGGATGGGAAAAATTACCACAGGAACCACAGAAGCCAAACAGGACTTGTACATTCAAATAAGAGTACCAGAAAAATGCAAGGAAATTCCTGAGATTTCCTCCTTCAGTGGCTTTCAGCAGAGGTAATTCAGGCATTTTCCTTGGAAGGAGATACTGTCAGAAATGCAGAGCTGCCATCACATCCCTAATTTGCTCACACTACGATTCAAGACTGACTCTTTTGGAGGAATGATGATGAGTGGGACAATCAGTGCTGAAGTTCTGGAAGGACAGCAGCTCCTGCTGCAGCAGTGTCCACAAGTGACATTTTGTCCAACATAATTTTCCAGAGAGAGCCGGTGCTAGGGAAAAATAGCAAACCAGACCAGAACATGTAGTTGTTCTTGGCTGTCATGAACACACACTGCCCATTCTCAAGCAAGAAGCATCTTCAGGACAAGAGGAAATGGCCTCAAGTTAGAGCAGGAGAGGCTTAGATCAGTTGTAGGGAAAATTTTCCTCACTGGAAGGGTGGTCAAGCACAGTAAGAGGCTGCCCAGGGAAGTGGTGGAACCACCATGCAGGAAGGATTTAAAGGACTGTAGAAGTGGTGGCCAGGGCGTGGCTTTGTGATGGACAAACCTTCAGTGAGGGGTTAAGGGCTGGAGTGGGTGATCTTAGAAGACTTTTCCAACATTAAGGATTCTGTGATCCTAAGAAAGACTGTTCTGCTCACCAAGCACAGCTTGTTTAAGGGAACATCATGTAGGCACTGGACCTTGCCTGGGAATCCTGAAAGACACCACCATGTCCTCCAAGCAGCGCCATCCAGGAGGGAATTAGAAAACTTAAGTATTTAAAAATGTTCCTCAACTTTTTGCCCATGAACTCAAAGTCACATCACAGACAATGGGCTTCCAGTGCCAGCAGGAGGTGGGTAACCAGTCCAAGTGCATAAACAGTGCACAGCAGAGCCCTTTTCTGCCTCTGGGCTGCTGGGCTGTTGGAGATTTAAGATGTCAGATGTCATTGTGTGGACCTGTGATGTGTGGATACTTTTCAACACAAATCTGTGCTGTTACATTGATTAAACTAGTTCAGTTATCTGTGTTATCAGACCACAAGGCCAAGTCATTGATTCATTGCACAAGGGTGAAGGAAAAAAAGGTGGGGATATATTTTTCCTTTTTTATCTCCTTATCACTGCAATCAAATTAATATATTATTTTTACATTTGCAAGACACAAAGACTTTTACTTTTCATACAAATTTAGGAAGAAGTAGCTGGTTATTTAAGGTCTGAAGGGCTTTATTCAGCTCAAAACCATGAAAATGCAAAATTTTAAGTACCCTTGGAGCAAGCTGCTCTGGCTCAATTTTCTATAAAGAGTGAATTTAATTGTTACATTATTTTATATCTGATACTTCCTCAGTCCTTCTGTTACTCAGTGAAAAAAAATCTCATATTTGATAAGGTTTTCACTGATTGGACAGGATTTTGATATATCCACACAGATATTTATATCTCTGAAAACTAGCAAATAAATATAAAAAAGACAAGCAAAGATTATCAGAATAAGAAACTTAATGGTGTTTTAAGTTTTTATGGAAAAACATAGATAAAAACATATCTACTTAAAGTAGTGCCATTGAGTATAACGCTTTAGAACTAGCAAAGGAAAAAAATTAGATATTTTTAATCCTTTTTCTTCCTTTTTACATCTACTGGCATCTTAAGACCTGAGAGTTAGAAGGAATGATTATAACATGCAGAGACAGGGCTCCAATATATTGGCTTTGAAGTCTGTGGCAAATTTCCCATTAATTGATAAAACCACAGGCAGTAAGGCAGCTTGGTGCTTGGGCTGGCCTGATGAGAGCCAGGATCCCACAGACTCAGCTTTGCAAGAAGATGAACCAATATAATCAGATTATCAAATACCTGTCTTCAACAAGTGTAACAAAATGATTAAATTTTGGATAAAATAGTGGCAATTCACACCAAAAAGAAGACAATTTTACCTATCCATGAGCTTCAAGTCATGGTTACGTGTGTACATCCTCACTTTCAGATAGGTTAGAAAGTATGAACTTCCTCTTCAGTGGATGGACAAATCATGTTCACCCTGTTCAGACTCAAGTCTTACTGCCTTTATGGTGTTTCCCTTTTCAGAGAAATACAGCTTATGTGCCTGAAGGTGGTGAGGGAACTATTCAATCAAAACCTTCCATTTTGCAGACATGAGGCTTGCTGGTTAAGAAAATAGTGTAAGAAGTGAGAAATTTGGTTCCAGTCCACATGTAATTTTCTTCTATATTTAAGACAATGAAAGAATCTCTTTCTCCACGCTGGATCCTGAATACAGAGTTACCTGTGCCTCTTCACATTGCACAGAAATCAAGGTAAAAAATCTATGCCTCCTTGGCTCAGCCAAGGATTTCTTTATCTTTCTTGTGTGGTAGGTGTTTTTGGCTGAAGGTTTTCAAAATCTCTGCCTTCTCTTTCTGCTGTACTGATCAGTCTGTGCTTTGGTAGGTAGGGGGAAAGAACAGCTCTTCCCTGGGCTGGGAGGTAAATTCAAGTCTCTTGGTCTCTGCAGAAATGTGCTGCCTTCATGCAAAGGAGTTTTCATTTTCCCTGACCCCATTTCCAAATGTCCTCTCTGAGCCTGCTGCTTGACCTGAGCATTTCTGATAGAGGAAGCTGTAGTTTCTTCACAGCAACAAATTGCCTTACCACTCACACTGGAGCACTTTGGAACCAGCTCTAAATGTCAAAGTATTCTTGAGACTGTGCTCCAAAGTAGAGAAACTGATTAAAGTTCAGATAGTCCTAAAAAAATGGCCAAAATCCTCTCAGAATCCTGCCTAACACAAAAAGCAAGCAATATAAACTTGAATTTCAAATATTAAAGCTGTGGGAAATGAGATTACAAAAAGAAAAAAAAAGGTGATTTCTCACTGGTCTGGACTGCCATTTAAAGCAGGAAATGCTGAAAGTATCATCCAACACCATGAAGTTTCACCAACACAGACAGCAGAATGGGAGAGCAATGACAACTAACTATTCACCAGCTATAGATGAACCAAGGACAATATTCTTGCTGGAGAACTAACAAGAGGCCTAGAAAAATTGTCAATTGTCTTTTGGCCAGAAGAATGAAGGAAAATGTTCTTCAGAAATTATTTGCTACAAGTTACTTCCCCAGTTCTGCTCTTAATCTTCACTCTTCAGAAAGAAACCTGGGCTGCCTTTGCAGGTTCACAGTCTCTGCTGTACCATTCCTTGTGTTTACCAGTCTTTGAGTGAGTCACTGCTCAGTTACTTCAGTATTTAAATGTGTAGCTGTCAATTCTCTTGGCATCCTGCATGAAGTAAAACGTGCAACAATAATCTGAGATGATCAACATAATTCACATAAGGGAGGTAGCAAAGGGAAAGGTTAGCTTACATGCACAATTTCTTTTTTCTTCATGTTTTCCTGCCTTCTGTCAGCGCCAACAGAGGAAATTATTGTCTTTTTTATAGCTCACTACTCCCTTACCATCATTGCTTTGCAGCCTCAGGTGTTTTTCACCCACCTGATGGTATGTAGCTCCACATGTACTCCTGGCTCTGAGTGCATCTTTCAGCCAGCAGACTCGACTGTTCCATCACTCCTCACTGACTCGTCAGTGACACCCTTGCTATAAACATTCACCAGTCCTGCTGTGTCTGCCCAGGGTTTTCTGAAAACGACTTTGTGGGGTGAAAAAAGAGACTCTATCAGATACATTTTCCCCAGGATTCTACTTTGCAGTTAAATTCTGTGATCTATTATCCTTGCTGAGCTAGAATATCTCTGCTACTGGTCTCCTCTCCTGCAAACTACTGGGACATTTATTTCAGGAAACAATTTATGGTCGTCATATATTCATATCTTCACCCTTTAAAATACTTTTCAGATATAAATATAAATTTTTTCAGCCTTTATCCAAAAGAAAGGATTTAAAAAAGTAAAATATTTCATACCTTGATACACAGCTTCCTTTAGATGGATATTCTTCAAAGACTGTATTATATGGAAATTCTGTCATTTTAAAAAATTAATGTGACCTTCTCTATCACTTGATCTCAATTAGATTACTTCAAGATTACAAAAACTTAAATAATTCCCTGTCTTTTTCTCAGCTTTTCCATCTTATTTTCTACCTTTGTCCTGTTAATGAGGGGGTTGAGAGAGCAGCTGGGTGGGATTCTGGTATCCAGCCAAGGTCTGCTGGCCACTGGGCAAATATATTTTTAATATTTGATTAAGGAAAAAGAAGCTTGTCATCAACAGAAAATTTAGGAAGCCTTTGGAGGAATTTTAATGTGAAATAAGAAGAAAAAGAAAGTTGTAGGAGGTTGTTAAAATGACACGAGGTGAAGTGTTGCAGATAAGCTAATGCACACACATGTGTATTCTACACTGTAAATTCATTTAGTTTTTCCTGTCAGTCTTGGAGAACTATCTGGGCTCCTTAATAGAGATCTCTGTTCCTGAATCATGCAAGCAAATGTTGGGTTTTTATTACCCCTTGACAGAGAAATATATTTGTATTTAGACATGTTTAATGTTCTTTAAACATTTTTAAATACGGATACATTTTGTTGGAAGAAAAATATCTCTTTTCTCAATAAATAAAAAAGTAAATTATTAATTGTAGTACTTTGTAAAATAATTTAGGACCAGACATGGTCTTGCTAGAGGTAGAAAGTGGAGAATTCAAATGTTACTGTCACTAAAAGATTTGCTCATGTTCTACATTAAAAAATCAAAATACAAATGTAGGCCATCAAGAAGAAATGTTGGGGACATAAAACTAGACATATCTAGTTGTAGAACAGCCTTCCAAATATTTGAAAAACCTTTCAGCCTTGCAAATTGTCTGCTTCCCTCAGGCAGACACTTTTAGGGCCTTCTTGAGGGACTCATCCAAGAAAGACATCCACAAAGGAAACACACTTTTGTCATTGACCTGTGCTGAGCTGGGGCCAGGCAATCTCCCTGCTTGCCTTTCCTCAACTTTGTTCAGCTTTACCTGGGGGAAAATGCACCATGGACTCACAGGGATGCTCTTCATGTGAAGCCTGCCCCATCTCAGCAGTTTAAGCCTTTCACAACTGCTGTCAAACCACAGCCACAGGTAAACAAAACATGCATAAAATGCATGCACACATCTTCTATCAAGTCATGTCAGTGAGCCCAGTCCTGGAATTGTGTGCAATTTACAAGAGAAACAACACTTAATTGAAACTTTACAAACAGCAAACAAATAAACAGAAATTCCAAGAAATATTATTAATAATATTCTAATGAAATTCAGTAGAAAGAATGTTCATACTGATTCAAATAAACTGGTCCAGAGTCACATGGCATGTCTTGGCAGTTATTTCCTTTTAGTTCCTTTAAAAGGCAACAGATTGCCTAAAACATTAAAGTATCACTCAAAATGTTCCAGAATTAGTCCTAACAAATTGATCTGGACAGAAAGCCTTTCTTTCCCCCTTCCACTGAGATTTAGCAACCTGCTTTTATTAAATGACAAAGTAATCCTGTCACAAGGAGCATGGCAGTTTCTCTGTTACAGCTTATTTCCAGCAATTGACTTACCATGTGTGTGTGATGGTGAAAAAAGCAGCCCTTAGAAATCTATTTTGTCTCATTAATTTTTACATAAAATTTAAGACCTCACAGTCATATATCATAAATCAGGTGTCATACTGCATTGATCCTTGCAGGAAAAGGGAGTTGATCATTCTTGGTTTATTTCACTAGGAAATTATTCGACTGGATTACTTGAATGTTTAATTAAATTCTCTTATAACATGAATAAAGTATAAAATATCAAATAAAGTAGTATTTTGCTGCGACACAACATTAATTTTCTGTCATCAGAAGTGTTTGTCTTGTTAGCTGCTTAACTTAAACTTGCTCAACACCAATTAAGTGTTATATCTGAATACACTTAGAATATTTAAATTCCTTCTTTTATTGCCCTCTCATTAAACTTTTAATTTTCTTTTTTGTTGCAATTAGCAATTTAGGGAGCTCAATTTCTTTAATAGACTCCCTTTAATTTACATTTTATATTACTCTAGTTGTTTTTCATGAGATCAGTGGAGCAAGTGCAGATTTGGTTAGTGGAAAAATAATGGGTAATAGTGTACAGTTTATGAAATATTTAATTCACTTTCTTTCCTAAGGAGAGATTCATTCACTGGATTTTTTTTACTTTCTGTCTTCTGAGCCCCCACACCACTCATGTCTGAGAGCAATATTTAGTGTTATTCAAATCTGATAGGAAGGGATAGATCTCAATGATAATTCCATTGCTATCAACAGTCCCTAGAATATTTCCTGCCCATGGCAGCATGGTCAAAACCACCTCCTAACAGAAGTTAGAACAAGTTGAGGACTGTTCCAGTGCACAGTTTGTTGCCCCTTTCTGGAGACTAAGGAAGTTCAGCAGTCAGTATAGCAGAAAACAGACTTTCATGGCCAGCCAGCCAGAGAGTTACAGGTGTATTCCATGTCCTGGAATGTCAGGTATATTCTTCATGTCCAGTTATGCCTCAAGTACCACCTGCATTGCAAGCTCAGATCCAGGCACCTGGATAAAGGCAAGAATAAGGCAGGATTTGACACGTCTAAGTGACTCGTGTTTCAGGGCAGCACAGGAGTAAATGTGGAGGGTTCATGGGTTAGTGACTGTATGACATCAATGCCCAGAGCAGAGGATGTTCATAGTTCTTGATGCCTCCCAAATACACAGACAGCCCAGGTCACCCTCCCTTGGTGTCAAACACGTTGTGCTAACAGAGACATCCCAGCCTTGTCTGAAGTCAGCTTGCTCTTCAGTCTGGCAACCTTAAAAAGTGCAAAATTAGATGGTGCAATTAAGATCAAGCTCTTAATTCCCTCTTCTCAAGTAATAACACTTGGGAGAAATATTTGAAGCTTAATATTTTAACATACTTTGAGGTCATTTGCTTTAAGTGGTGTTACAACTCCAGACAAAACACTTGGAATACGTGGCTGCATTTTTCAAAGGCAGAAACACATCCATTGCTTTAAATTAACATGAGAGCCAAAGTACTTTTATCTACTAACTGCCCACTGGTTCCAATCTGCTAGGGAAACTTCTAGGGAAACTCGGTCATTTTCTCTCCATCCAGAAATATACTAAACAAAAAGTCTTCCTTTAGTCATTGTCACTCACTAATTTTGTCCAGGCATTTAGAATAAAACGTTTTTGAGAGAAGCTGGCATTTGGTGTGGTTAGTTTTAATTAGTTACGTGTCTTTCCCCCCAGTCACCATTATCCAAAGTAAGCACTATTAGTTTGAAATTAATGGGAGGATAATGATGCAACACAGGTTGCAGGAGCAAGGAGCTTGATTGTGCTGGAATACCATTTTTTTTTCTCCTTGCTGGAGGCTAACACCTGGTTGAGGAAAAACCCATTATGGCTTGCTTACATTACACTCAAAATTGTAGAAGTTCTGCTGGTTACAAGAAGTAAGAACTTCTTGCCTCTGATTAGCCTTTAAATGGCCTTTGATACAGGAAGAGGTAGATTAATACGAAGAGAAACAGCAGAGTGGCTGAGAATCAGCTCAAACACATATTTCAGGGTTAGCTGGATAGATTTTAGGTGTCCTAAACTAGATTCCACTCCTACAATCTGAAGCTGAATCCCACCCATCCAGTCTGTCAATACACCCTGCACTTCAGGGAGGGAGTTCTTGATCCCCACTTGATCCTGGCCCAGGTAACCTTGCAGTTTCTGTCTGCTGACGCTGTGACAATTGCAGTGAGTGGTTATTAACCTTGGCAGCCATGGTCTCAGCCCCTTCAAACTCCAACAGAGGCTTCAGGAACACCTCTCCTATGGCACGTTTCACACTAAAATGCCAAGCAGCATAGGGTAAAACAGCACTGAATTGCCATGCAGCACTGGCATGTGAGAAAAAGACACTTAAGTGGGATTAAGTAGGAATAATTGTAATAAATGTGTTAAATGGGATACATGATGTGGGGCACAAGTGGCTGTATTGACAGTCAGTCTTAAGAACTAAAATCTTCTACTACAAGAATCAGCAAAAAATGTGATCTTTTTATTTCCAAATTCTAAATTATTTGTTCTAAGATGGGACTCATTTGAATTGTGATTGAACATATTTGTAATATTTAAGTACTGACATCATGAACAGAAGCTTCCCCATGTTGTGGCATAAAAGCTGCAGGCACTGAAAAGACAAGCTGTACTCTTAGAAAAACAGACACTTCTGTCTCTTCCACAGCATTACTCTGGTAAAGGAAACTTTTAACCACAGGATCTCTATATGAATGGGACACATTTTTCTCCTGAAAATGCCTTATACTCTATGCACAACACTGATGGCACACATCTTGTTTCCACCTCAGACTTTTGAAGCATTAATTATAACTCAGCATCCTTGAGTCACCTATCAAGAGACAATAAAATGTTAATTTTTTTGTTCAGAGCTAGAAGCTTTCAATATTCAGCTATGCTATAAGATTTTTGCTCTGAGTTTGTTTTCCTTTCTTATTCCAGACTCATTTAAAGGCATACTCTGCCAAAACCTTCTGCTGGCGATGTATTAAGAATTATTTTACTTACCCTTGATTGTAAGCATAGTTTGAGACCCAGAATTGTGAAAGAATAGTGTTTCAGAGAAAAAGTAAAGAAAATTGGGTGTCAATTATAGGCACAATTTGATTCACAAAGCAGCAAAACCACTGGTGTGTCTTAATGAAGCCCTTGCCCTTGGCAAGGCAACCCTCCAACAGCCTTTTCCACCAGAGCAGACCTTATCCAAGCAGGGAGCTCTTTTGAAATACATTGAATAAGCTCCCTCCCATGCATGAAGAGGCTTATTGGTAGCTCTGAGATGGCAAGGTGGAGATACCGCAAATATTTCTGCTATTGTTGCAGCCCAGCTGCAAAGGTTTAACATAACTCAGGACTGTGGGTGGTGCTAATACCAAAAGGTCACCAAGTCACAGGAAGCCAACTGGCCCCACTGTAGATTATCAGCTGACAATTATTATTATCTATTATTATACTCTATTTATAATAAATACATCAAAATCTTGAAAAAAATAATCCATTCAGAGATGGATCCTTGCCAAAAGTAAAGCAGGAAATTTAAATTGAACCCAGCAGCTGCTCCAAGTCAGCAAGCCAAAAAGAAATAGCCAGGAGTAATAAACTGAAGTCCAGCCCATTCCTACATTTCATGCAAATTTCAGACCTTAATGTGTCACTTCCTAAGATGCTGCCTAAAAAGACAGACCACAAGCAAATCCTTGGAGTTCCTCTTATTTAATCTGACCTGCAGTACCAACTCTCTCTTCTATTTTACAAGGATGCTTTTTCTTTTGCTGCCAGATTGCATCCTGGGTCACCTTTAAGACATAGCTTAACATGCCATTTATGTGATGCTCTGGTCCCAAGGGCACAGGAGAACAGAATATAGCAACTGAATCTGCTTTCTTTCCAAAGCTGACTTCTTTGATATTGCTGTTGTGAGATTGCTGAAGAGCAGCTGGGAATTCAACAAAAAAAAAAAACCCAGAGGTCAAACTTCAGTAGCTAAACACAGGTGCTAGATTCAAGCTGCTACTTCTGTCTCCACTACAAAGTCAGTGAGGGCCAGCTAATCATTGAGTGCTGTATCCTGTGTGTGACCTGTCTGATGCTCATGTAAGGGAGGTAAATACATTATATAAACCTGGGTACCAGAAGCATGTCAACATTACAGTAAACTGTCTGCTTTTTGACCTGTACCCTTTTATATATCTTGAACAGAAGGAAATCTGGTACTGTTTTGAAATTTGTATAGAAATGTCCCTTGGAACGAAGAGAAATCGTACAGATATAGTTTCTGGGAATAATAAGCCAAAAAAGACTCCAACCCATGCTGATAGCTGTATCACTTTGCCTTCCAGTCTGGTCAAACATGTTGCCAACCCTTACTCCTATCAAACGAAATAGATGAAATCTAACTTTAGAAATATAAAAATTCAGTTTAATTCATAATTGTGTTTACATTGAATATTCTTATATCAGTGCAAAACGTAAGTCCAGCAAGTGGTGATAACTTGTGCTAATGAGTTTCATAAAATACTCCATCCTATGTAAATATTTTTAATCACTTTTTCAGCTTTCTTGTTGTTGAGTTAGCTGAGATTCTCTTTGGGCTTATATTATAGCAAAGTATAGTAACTGTTTTCTGTGGCATTTCCTCTGTCTCTAGTATTTATTCTCTGAATTACCACAGCAATTGAGCTCTTTTTTAAAGACTTACAAACTAATATAACTAATAAACCACTCCTAAATAATTTTTCATGAGAGTTTCAAGGTTCACAAACCTGCTCCAAAATAACTGTCAGGGGTTTGCGTAAACAATAGTATATCAGATAAAACTTGCAGAAACATTAATGAAAGAAAACAAAAAGCTCCAACAAAATTCCTACCTTTTTACTGAGGTATATTAGAAAATTTTCTGAAGTTTTTGGTTCGAGAAAAATTCCCATTTATGAAAACTGTTCTATAACATTTTCACTATTACTTCAATGTTCTTTATGAAGAGGGTTGGCTTCATAACATTTATTTTATTTTATGACATTCAACACTGCAAAATTTTGATCTCACTTCTGGCATTTAGGCACTACTTTATTCTACAAAGCAAATCATCCAAGGAGGGAAAATTGCAGTATTAGTAACCTTTTCCATGAATGCTGTAAAGTGTCCAAATGCATCATTAAGGTCAATGCTCCTATATTTGTTTCCTTCCTAAACTGATATAAAACTTAACATTTCTCTTCTACTTTCGACCTCTTTCCACAACTTTTTGTTTCTCTTTGGAACCTGTATGAAGCCATTTCACATATATTTTTACATAGATATGGTCTTTACTGGTTCTATTTAGTTGCTCCTTTAACATAACATGATTTTGGTCATTTTAATGGCCACTGTGCTTTAGAGAAAACTTTTCTTCCTGTTTTCATTTTGAAATGGTCCTTCGAGGAAAACATGAGTGGTAATGAAAACAGAGTTTGAAATTCCATGTGCCAGTGGGAAATGTACATTGAATGGATGTGACATCAACAGAGCCTCAAGCAGCAGCATTTCAGCAACAAAATGGGGCAATCAACCAGCTGCTGGCAGAGTGACTCCTGATCTGATGGTATTCCAAATGCACCCTTTTCATTTGCTGGAATCATTTGAATGCCAGTCTCAGATTTCACACCAGCATTTCTCCAAATTTCCAGCAGAAATAGGTTGGTTTCAGGTGCTTTTTTAAGCGTCTCATTCCTCTTGGCAGGGCAGTGTTCATTGAACGATGATGTGTTATCCCTTAGGTAGGGATAGGACTGTTTTCCTTTGGTTGTTATGTCTATTTTCTTTTTGTTCATTATTTATGAATTCTGTTGTTTCTATTATTTTTCCTCATTTCTGATTTTAATATTTAACTTGCTGCAATTGCATTTAAGAAAGCCCCAAATGCCTGCAAATCTGTGCTGATATTAATCAGCACATGATGGAAATTTGAGCAGCCTTTTGATTCTTACCTCACAGCAAGGAATTCTTATTTTTCTTTACTTACCCTTCTTCACTCTTATTGTTTTTCTAGTGGTTGCACTTTTCTTGCATCTATTCTTCATCCCTACAGGTATCTTAGTGCAGAAGGAAGCACTCTCAGCTCTGTTCCTGGGAAGCTGTTGACACAATCTTTGTTTACTTTACCACAAGCAGGACTTGTTTGTACTGAGTGAGCACTTGTTTGTATTCAACTTTACCAGAAGACTCTGTTTTAAAAAGCACTGAAGTTTCAGTTTCAGGATTCAAGCTAGCACAAGAACAGATAATATGAACCCAAATACATTAGAAAATACTTTGCAGTGGTAAGATTCATCAATCAATTATGTGAATTCTAGATTTTGAATTTAAACAGATTAGGTACCAGTAATCAAAGTTCCTAATAGGGTACTTTTTAGGTAGAGAAAGAGGAATCAAAGTTAAGCACAACCATGATTTGTCCCAGTTCAAGTAAAGCCAGGACAGACAAAGCATTGAAAAGATAAACTGTGTTAAGATACTAAGGGAAGTTGCTCTTTCAAAATGCAATTCTGTAAAAAATCTCTTTACAGGATAGCACTGACAGTCTAGATGAATGAGCCTAGGGCTAGAATGTGAAACTTAATGGCCTGTGACATAAATGTAGCTATATCAGGAATGAATTTGGGTGAACAGAATGCATTAATACACAGATAATTCCCAAAGTAAGGTGAATCAAACCAGTATCAATAAATTAACAGGCAGAAAAATTGAATATTCTGTCAGACTCAGTGTTTGTGCTGGAGGAGAAGTAATAGTCCTGAAAAAGACTAGTAGGATGCTTAAACAAGATCCACTTAAAGGACTGAGTGTGTTTTGATATATCCAAATAAGATAGTGTGCAGATTACAATGCTCAATTTCAGATAACTCATTGAGTTTCAGAAATCAAGTTGCCCACTCCACTAAAGAAGAAGAAAATAATTTTTCAGGAGCTATCCATGGGAACTCACTCCTATGATTTACCCTGCATATTGAAGGCTTGCTGTGTCCACCTGGGAAAAGGGGAGATGAAGCTCTGTGCAGAGGAAAGAGAGCTGACCCTGCTGATTTCTGTGTCTCTGTGGCCTGTAGGTGAAAGAACTGTGGAAGGAAGGTCTGGCTCCCAGCACTGCTGAGTGTAAATAATTTCCGCTTACTAGAAGAAACCTGACTTTTCAAAGGACCATTGAATACAGCACAACGGGAACGAAATGGAAAAACACTCAGAGCCTTTTGTAGACAAGTTACAATTTAAAAATCATTGTTTAATAAAGTTCCAGAAGAAGAGACTCTGAAGAATCTGGCAGAACCTGGATATGGTGACAGTTCAAGATTCTTACCTGTCAGCTCCTAGAAATCTGTGCGTTTGCTTGTCCCCAGACTATATAAAGTTTATTGTTTATATTGTGGAGGCAACTTCTAGAAATTTTCCAACTCAGCCAAGATGAAGGACAATTTTTGAAGAGTTGTTCTTTTTCTTGGTTTGTTTTTTTTTTTTTTTTTACTTTTTTTCTCTCATCTGAAACCTGTAAGCAAATTGGTCCATTTATCCATTTAGAAATTTTAATGCAGAAAGTCATTAAAACACTGGCAGAGTGTGAGGACTCAGTGAGGACACCATGATGCCTTTGTACCATGTTTCAAAAGAGTACAATTAGGACCAGCAGTTTTGTTAAGGTTTGGTACAATTAAAGTTTTTCGGGTTTTCAGGTAATTTCAAGCTAATGTCATTTTTTAAGTCTTATTTCCTCTTTCCATTTTTTGTAATATTGAACATATATAGCAAAGGAGTTTGTGCCATTTTAGTGTAAAAAAATCTCTGAAACAAGACATAAAGAACAGAGCACAGTAACTTTAGAACTGATTTTGTTGACCAAAGAAATAAAAAAATTTGGAGCTTTCTGTTTTCTACGCAGATTTAGGTGGACCATAAATATGGCAATATGAAAGGTCTAAAATATGCTAGATTACAAAAGAAAAGGTTTTCATTTACTCCAGCTCAAAAGCCCCATCCTATAGGTAAACAGGGGTTCTTTTATCTTCTAAAATTGGCAAGCTAGAAATTTTTACTGTTGCTAGAATTAGAGGAAATTGAGAAGAAATAAAAGCTTTTTACTTGCTGACTTTGAATTTCCACTGTACTACTGTACAGTACTGTACAGTAGTACATTGCTTTTTATTTTGTGGCCATCCAACTAATATTAAAGGGAATGTATTTATTTCACTAGTGTTATCAATTAATCCTTATGTGACAATATGAGATTTCAGAATTTTTCAGAGAAGGGGCAACTTTTTTTCTAGGGAGCAGTTACACTACAAAGTAGTTTAATGTAGGAAAAATGTGCTCAGAAAATTTACCAAGCATTAATTTTATATAATTTATTTGTGAAATGTGTCACAAGAACATTGTCTTCATGAATATATCAATGTATTTAAGATTCTGAAAATTCCTAATAGAAAGCTAAATACTGTCTACAAGAAGCTGTGTAACATTTGAGATATCAGAGTAAGTCTATAAATAGATGAAAAATCATGTTTAGAATTACTTGACATTTTAGAAATGTCTATTTGTCACTGTCAAATTTCTTTTAAGACTTCCTAAGTACTACAAATTGCAAAGAGCAGCCAGGAACTAGTCCAATATCTCTTCATTGCCATCAAGGGCTCTGTTTTCATCCAGAAAAAAAAAAATCTTGCTAGTTTTATTCCAGTTTCAGAAAAATAAACCATTATGCCTGTAGAGTGTTTGCATTAAAATTGTCTTTGTTCCTAGTCTCACTGCTGTGTGTCCAGTTGAAAAGTTGAAGATGACTTCTGGGTTTCTTGGTGTCCAGCATGAAATGTGAAATTCTTCATAACACCTTTAAATTAAAAAATCTCCAAACCTTTCCTAGCATGAGCCTACAACACAGTGAGTGATATGTATTATATTGCACAGATTCCCCTGACCCTCTTCAAAGCAGACAGGGCTATAAGCAAGTGACAGATCGAGAGGAAAATTGCACCAGGGGAAGTAGGGAAGTTACAAGAGAAAGGGTTGTAAAGCACTAGAACTGACTGCCCAGGGGAGTGACCATCCCTGGATGGGGTGAAAATGTGTGTACACAGCACCTGAGGACATGGTCTGGTGATGGACATGGTGGGGGTGCTGACTTGATGATCTCAAAGTCTTTTCCAGCCTTAACAATTCTATGATTCTGGGATTCAGCCTAGCTGGAAATTGGTCATTAGTCACCTCCCTATGCATAATTCCTGTTATTCCATACTGCATGTCCTGGAGTATCCCACAGCTCTGTGTGTGCTGGAAGACATAACACACAACCAGCATGAAACCTGTGTGATGCAAGATCAGCAGTTAAATGTCATGCAGGATGACACAGACATTTCAAACAACAGTAAATGCTTTGCTTCAGACAACTTCATCATGCTCTTTAGTTCCAGATGCTTTCAAATAGCAAATAGCAGAAATATGTTATGAAAATAAATACCTTTCTATCACCATACTTTTGTGTGTGTGTGTGTGTGTGTGTGTATCTGGATTTGTAGTCACTGATATCTGAACAGGGAGTCAAAAAACGAAAAAGAATTTGTGATGGTGTTTGCGCTCTTCCAGGGTGTAATTCTCACTGGTGAATTTGAATCTTTCTGAGAGAAAATATAATCCAAATAAATACTAAAGCATGAGAAATCAGGTAGTGAACTGCTGCACAAAACATCCAGGTCTGCTGCTTGCGTTGTCACCTCAAGTGGAGAGGCACTGAAGTGCCTTCAATTTCTCCTTGACCTTAGAACAGAATCAGACTTTCATTGTGCTGCATTCGCAGACACCCAGAGTCAACACTTGTAAGAAAAGTGCCCAAAAAGTTCAGAACCTGAGGTTCTAATGCTATTAATGTACCAGAATGTACTGATTCCTGCACATGAATAGCCCTGTTGAATTAGAGAACAATTATCTGCACGAAAGGAGGTCTCAGCTTTCAGAGGACGTGTAAGAAGCAGTGTGACAAAAGCACTCCAATATCACAGAGGAAAGCAGAAGCACTTTTATCCATCCATCAACACAAAGGGCAAACCAAGAAGTTGTTCATTTAATCACAATAATCTTGCTGCCACTGTCACATTTATTTTTCCTCCTTCATAAGCTTACTTGCTGCATCAGTCATTCTGATGCAGCACAAGCTGCTGTGCTCCTCTCTGTGTATTTTTTCACAGGGGAGTGCTGGCATTTGTGCCAGATGACTGTCTTTGCAGCCATGCTCTATGTGTACATCCTGAATTGTGGAGAAATGTCTGCAGCATATGGCAGTTGCCACTCAGAAACCCAGGCTGGCTTCTAAACAAATGATGGTGGTTTTTTATCAGTTTGGTGAAAGCTTTTATATTGAGCTCTCCCATTTTCACATAGGTTCACTGCACAAATTCTAGCATAAAGTAGCACTTACAAATGCTTTCTGGCTTTCGAAGGAGAGACTTCAGAAATAAAGTGATGTGGGTGTTTTCTCTCCTCATTTAATTTTTCTTGCTATGATATGTTTTCTGCCATTTATGTTTTTCTCTTTACAGAGGTTTGCAGGTCATATGAAAACAAGATTGTCTCAGACAGAGGAGAGAAATTAGCTGCAAGAAATCCCTGCACTGCTTCTTCCACATGCTTTTCCTGCAAGTTCCAACAGTTCCCAAACTCTTTTTTGTTTTCTAATTTTTCTGTTTTCTCTGTCGTCTGATATTTTCTTTCATAGTATGAATAAAGACTGCCCATATTCTTTTATATATCCCATTCCTTCCCTTTCCCCCCCTTTTTTAACTCTCCTCAGAAGAACAATTAAACTTGAAACAGCTTTGTTGTTCATTTTTAATGCGTTATTTTGGTTTTTTTAAAGGGAATCTCTTTAAAATCTGAACAAAGTATGTCATGTCAGTGCACAAATGAGATTGTGGTACTAAGTTGTTCTTTGCTGCTCAAACTGTCACTGAAACTTCTGTTTGCATATTATGGCTCTGAAAATTTTAGCTTGTGTACATGAAAGTGTATACTAAAGCAACCAAAAATTAGAATTTAGTTACTTCTTTGCTGTTACCATGCAGCATTTGTGAACTGCTGAGCAGTGATGATTTTTCTTTCATGTGAGACGTAGTGCTCAACATTCTGGATAAGGTATTTGCTTGTATTAAATCTTGTGGTGAAAACATTGATAAACCTTTGAGAAATTCAAAAAAAGGCAATGTTGTCATTTTATAGCAATGATTGCCTGCAGTAATTACCAGGTACCCCATGCACACAGCACTGACTTGGAAAAGTGAAAAGTTGTATGGATCAATCTGTTTTGTTGTAAAACTGTGAAAGACGTTGAAAGAAATCAACAGATTCTCTTAATTAATTTCTAAAATATAGAAATAAATGTTCAAAAAAATTAAAGTGCATCGTATTAAGAACAACATTAAAGGAAAATATTTCATACTTTAGGTATGCAGTTTGGCAATTGTCTTGGCTGGGTGCATTACCTTTGCCCACTTCAGAAAAAACAAAGTTAAGGAACTTCAAGTGTACTTCCAAACAGATACAAAACCTGTTCATTGTTCAGAGAATGACTACAGATCTCTGCTAACTACACAGACCTACAAGGAATGTAAAAAGCCAGATTTTATGCCACCTTCTCCTAATCTCCTAGGAAGAAGTGGCTGGGAAACAAGTAGCAACAAGAGGCTTGGTTCCAAGGAGTGTGCAGAGTGCCTCACAGCTACCCATGGCTGAAGCTGAAATATTCAATTGCGTTTTGAGAAGCAGCTATGGAAAAAGTAACAACAAATAGAGGTACTTGGCACCTCTCATGAAAGAAGAAATAGGAGCACAAGGTATTCTGAGGTGGATCTGGGGCAGTGAGACACAGGAATCCTCTCTCTCAGTAGTCACTAAGGGTATGTTAGTATTCTTTCCTCAGTCATAACTCCCTCCTGTCTGTAATTATTACAGAAATCTGAACTTGTTAAAGAATGTTCCTTTTTGTTTGCTGACTGATACTTTTGCTGATATGTTACTTCCAGCAGGATTTTCTTCTTTGTTCCCAAATTCAATGGCTGTGAGATGAATTTCTTCCACATGTCCTCCTTTTATTCTATAAAATTTTATCTCTTCAGTAATTCAAGAGAACAGCCAAGATAGGGGTTTGTTTTTCTGTCTAAGGGCAGCTCTGCAGTGCAAATAAAACATTATCAAATTCCTTTTTTCTTGTTACATAGAGTGATTACACTAAATCCACTAAATCATTCAGATGAGGAATGTTAGCAGAGAATATGTAATGTAAATATATGCACAGTGCAATCACAGATTTGCCTCTTCTCTCAAGCAGTCAGAAAAGTAGAATTTGGTGACAGAACTATCCTTGTCGTCTTCTTATTTTTTCCTTTTTAATTTTTTTTTTAATTTATTTTTTAGTTGGAACCTTCAAAGCCAAACCACAGTAAAGGTATACAATAAAGAGTCTGCCAGGAGAGTCACCCTTCCTCTGTTCGTTGTGAATCTCCAACATCCTTCACCAGCCAATACTGCCTTCAGTTTTCTCTGGCATGTTTGATCCTATTTAAATTAAAAACTCTCTAGGGTACAGATATCAGGAGTGCCTACAGTACCACATATGTCTTTAATGTGTTGAGTTGCTATCCATCCAGACATTTCACCAGATGTAAGAATGTTGCAGTCAGACTGTGCAAATCCTAAAAATCCATAGAGAGAGGAAAAAAAAAGGCAGTAAGTCCTTCAATTATAATATTAGCATAATGCATCTTTCACTTCCCCTTAATAGCAATTGGGACTGGTTTCATTAAGATAGTAATAAATTGTTCTGTGAAGATTTCTCACCTCAGGGAGGAACAAATAACTCTTCTGCATGTGTTTTTTGACCTCAGTCAGACGAGCAGGGGATGCTTTTCCAATGTGTGGAATTCAAAATACAAATGTGTCAGAATCTGGCCCTGAGGACTCAGCCACCACTGCCACAGCTCTTTGCATAAATCCCTGTTTTTATTTCCAAAGCATATGGGTAACACATTCCTGTGGCAGTTCAGCTGTAATGTGGATGTTTCCTGACCATGGCAACGCTTCTACAGGGATGTGGGCTGAAACCACCAATTTCAGTCATGCAGGCCACAGAGCTTTCTGCCTTTGCTCTCACTGCCTTGAACTGGTATTGAACTATGTTACCCAGAGGTTAAAAAGCTGCTGCTGATCCCCAGAGCCTCATGAGACCCTCTGTACTAGCATTTATTTGTGCAACAGCTAGTTCCCCATGTTTTTACAGTAATTTAAAGGATGGCACTGAAACTTGTGCCATCTGCAGCTATGCATCTAAGCAATGGCTGCTTTATTTCCCAGTAGTACATTGTATATTAGAAATATAAAGCTGTACTCACCACAACCAGCTCTGGAATCAGATAAAAATAGACCAGCTGGGACAGTGACTAGCCTGAAGAAGGCATTTTATGGGGTTATACAGGTATTCTCTATCACTTTCATAGGTACTTGCCTGATACTAATGTCAAATGGTATAAACATATTTCCTAAGCCTGGCTATACTTCTGACTTTCAGCCACCATCATCTTATTAACATTTTTCAGGTCTATTTTTCCCAAGTTTCCTGGGATAGAGAGAGGCAGGGAACTTTTCTTCCCATATCTTTGACGTGTTTTAGTCTCTTTCTGCAGATAACATTCCCCCTCAAGGTGATGTGTGTGGTTGTCTCTGCATGTGGGTCTTTATCTAACCCTTCTTTATGCCTCCCTGACTCACAGCATGCATTTTCCACTTTTCTTCTTTTGGGTAATCATATTTGCTTCTCTCTTTAGCTTGCTCATATTAGACTTTCTCTAGCCCAGTTTCTTTAACTGCCTATGCTTCATTAGTTCTTTTTCTATGAATGTATTTGAAATTTTCCTGCCTTTTTCCCTAACCAATTTTAATAGTTTCATTCTCTTCTTGATTTCTTCCTTCCTGTAGGCTTTGTAGTTGGGCATGCTGAAGGCAGAAAGATGTTCAGAAATACACACAACATTTCTCAGTCTATTCCCATTTTTTTCAGCAATTCTACAGCCTTCTTGAGGATAAATTCCAAATATTATAAATAAAGATGTGCTCAGCCCTCACAGATTTCCCAGAAGGGCCAGAACCAAGCTACAGGATTTGTTAGCTTGGATACAGACACTTACTGCAAACCAGTTAAACTGAATATTGGATCATGATCCAAACTGCATCATAGAAGGAAAGAAACATTTTCTGAGCCACTCTTAGACATATGATTTCATTTTAGGCAGTCCTGCAAGGAGCAGGAGTCAGATTTTATGGCCCTTTTGAGTCCCTCTCAGCCTGAGATACCCTATGATTCTGATTCTATGAGTGTTTTTTGTGGTCTTCAAGGTTTCATCTCCCAGTTTTTCCACAAACTTTAACATTGCTGTGTTCAAACTCCTTATTCCTTTCATAGCTCCCTTTTTTAAAAGCAAGCTTCCTTGAGGTATAAATAGCTGAGGCATAAACCATGTCACAGACTTGCAAGCCAGCTTCAAGGATCAAGCTGTGCTATTTTATTTTGCTTTACTCTGTCTCTTCTCCAGTTTCAAAATTTCAATCAGATGTATCAAAAATCTTATGCATGCAATTTTTAAAAGAACTCAGCATCTGAAATCTCAGTAACATTCTCAGGTGAGCTCTGTCTTTATTGAGGTGTTAAAAAAAACAACTGAGCAGAACAGATTCAGGTCAAACTAGACATCCTAATAAGCTCAGTCTGCCCATTTAGAGAAAGGTTTTTATGAAGCAGATTCACTTTTTAGGCACTAAACATTTGCACATATAGAGCCTCTGTGGAGGCTTTTTCAAGTATTGTTGACTTTTAAAACCTTACAATGGCCAGAAGGGTTCCACTACAAATCAATTAACTCTTTTCATTCACCCCATCTTCAGCCTCCTAATTCGTATTTTACTAAAGTATATTTTCCAGTAAGTTGTGGCTTCTAATAACCAGAACTGAGAATTTTCTGTCTCCCTTACTTGTGGGGGTTTTTTTCAGTTTTTTTTCCTTTTGCTTTGAATAAAAATGGATTTAAAATAGTTTGCATTTCCATATGCCAATATAGCCACTATGTCAGTGAAAGTAATAAAAGCTGAAAGTCATCACATCACAGCAGCCCATAAAGAATGTGATAGAGAAAAACAAATAAAGAATTCCTGTAAATACATGATAGTCTCCTTAAGCAGTGATTTTGAATGCTAATTATGTCTGACTCTAGTTAGACAGCAGTACAGACAGTTTGTGCTCCTCTCAACCTGCAATTAAGAGACTCACTTAACACATTTGAAATTGCATGAAGATACATTATTTTGTCAAATGTTCCCAAAGCTGATTTCTTCATAAATGAAAATGATTTAAATGGCATTATTGGCTTTATCACTGGAATAGCTCAGTGTGTTCTTCCTGGCCCTTATTATCTTTTTGATAAATAGTTATCTGCTCTCCCATTTCTGTGATGTAGGCAATTTTTTATAGAAAAAAGAATAGGTTTGATTATTAATTACATGAAGGTATACTTAATCCCTTCAGCTCTTTGAAATTTAATGGAGACTTTAAAGAGAAAAAGACCCACTAAGAATTACCCTGTGACATGCAGATAATTACAGAAGTAAAGTTTTAACATAAAACTCCACTACCAGCCCTGGGAGTGGTGTGGAGTCTGCTCAAATTTCAGTGCAAAAAACCTAAAGACCCAGAACATAAAAAGTGGAGAAAATAGAGTAAGATTCAGTCTATTTTAATTTTAAGCAGGAGCTGAGGGAGCTGGATGTGTTTAGCCTGGAGAAAAAGAGGCTCAGAGGGAACTCATTCCTCCCCACAACTACCTGAGTGGAGGTTGTATCCCGGTGGATGTTGGCCTCTTCTCCCAGGTAACAAGTGACAGAACGAAAAATGGCCTTAAGTTGAACTCTAGAGGTTTAAATTCAGGTCCCACACTATTCCACACTATCCCACATGATATTAGGAAAAATTTCTTCACTGAAAGGATGATCAGGCACTGGAA
Source organism: Irena cyanogastra (assembly GCA_013397155.1). Taxonomy (NCBI): domain Eukaryota; kingdom Metazoa; phylum Chordata; class Aves; order Passeriformes; family Irenidae; genus Irena; species Irena cyanogastra. Next base: position 395,712 of record VWZV01012176.1, on the reverse strand, counting down.
TAGGCTGTCCAGAGCAATGGTGGAATCACTGTTCCTAGAGGTATTTAAAATAAATGTGGATGTGGCACCTGGGTATGTGGTTTAGTGGTGGACCTGGCAGTGCTGGGTTGAAAGGTTAGACTTGGTGATCTTAGAGGTCTTTTCCAATCTAAAAATCCCATGATTATATTATTATATATTTGAGAACAGTTAAAGTAACACTAAAACCCCAACATTAGGCAAATACAAAAAAAAAAAAAAAGTTGGAGGATTTTTGACAAGTCTATAGTGAGAGGACAAGTAGTCATGGCTTTAGACTGAAAAAGGGTAGATTTGACTTAGGAACAGATCTGTGAGTGTGGTGAGGCATTGGAACAAGTTGCCCAAAGGAGTTGTAGGTGCCCATGTGCCTGTGTGAAGGGGGTGGTGGTTATTGGGGTTGTATTGAATAGTGTGGGACCTGACACGATGTAAATTGCATGGAGTAAGAAGCGTGATGTGCTGGATTCGGCTGGGGTAGAGTTTATTTTTTTCGTGGTAGCTGGTATGGGGCTGTGTTTTGGATTTGTGTTGATAATACAGAGATGTTTTTGTTATTGCTGAGCAGGGCCCACACAGAGCCAAGGCCTTTTCTGCTTTTCATATGGCCACGTTGGAAAGGAAATTGAGGGTGCAGGGGAGGTTGGGAAAAGACACAGCCAGGACAAGTGACCCAAACTCAGTATATAAAGTGGGGGAAGAAGGAAGAGGAGACATTTGGAGTGTTGGCATTTGTCTTCCTAAATCACCGTTACACACGATGTGGCCCTGCTCTCCTGGAGATGGCTGAACATGGGAAGCAGGGAATTAATTCCTTCTTTTATTTTGCTTGTGTGCTTGGATTTTTCTTTCCCTATTTAATTATCTTTATCTCAGCCCATGAGTTTTCCACCTTTTAGCCTTCTGATTCTCTCCCAGGTCCCACTGGTTGGGGGAGCAGGTGACAGGCTCCATGGGGCTTGGCTGCTGGTTGGAGTTAAACCAATGCCCCATCCTTGAAAGGCCAGGCTGGATGGGGCTCTGAACAACCTGGTCTAGTGGAAGGTGTCCCTGCTCATGACAGAGGTTTGGAATGAGATGATCAAAAAGGTCCCTTCTGATCCAAACCACTTTTTATTTCTGTGGTTCTGTGAAGTACATCGAGCAGCTGAGCCACATCCTAAGACTTTCTACATTACACTTACTGTGTCTGAATGAATGAAACTCAGATGTACATAGGCAACCAAAAGGGGTCATTTATGCAGGTGAGCAGATACTGCTGGGCTGGATTTCATCTAAACTGAATTTGGAGAGGGAAAATTCAGCTCCACACTTCAGACACACATGTGTAAAGGTGCACCACTGATCAGGATGTAAAGGAGCTGATTATAATTGGTGATAGCCTAGTGGCTGAAGTCTGGAAATCTGTGTCTCCTTTCTCTGAAGGGAGTTCTCCTCTGACTGGATGACAGGACACAGAAGATGACTTTCCAACACCACCTTTCTTTTGTCGGCCATACTGGTGAAACAAAGAGACAATAACTTTGGGAAGGGCAGGTTTTATCTCACGTTTAGCTGGCCTGAAATGTAAATAGGATTCCTTTGCTTCCTTGCCATAAGCAATATCCCCTGAACAAAATATCTTGCTGACTGTTTACTTTGTTTTTCTTCCCACTCTCTTCTTTAATCAGCTTAAAGATTAGACTGATTTTCAGATTTAATTAGTAAGAAAACCATAAAATTACACATACGCGCAAAAACAACCCCCTCAAAAAAACAATCAAAGAAACTCAAAAACTCTCTAGTTTACTTTGCATGTACCCAATATTACTGAAGATAGATTTTGGCCTAGTATATCTTTGCCTTCAGTGGACCAATTTGGCTAAAAGCTTGTCCATGAAAGAAATGTATCATACAGAAAGCTTGGGTCCTGATGTGTTTTGACAGCTACATATAAAGCTGTAGTCCAGGCATGTGGAAATTGCGAACAAAGAATCATCTTAAGTTCATGACAACCTGAAAAAATTGTATGCTGAGAAGAGTTTTGAAGTCAGTGGAGTTGCCACTAAAACCCTCTGCAAATATGCTTTTTAAAAGTTACACTGAACTGTTGCAGTTATGTTACCTGTTAGAACTGAAAATTACTATGATGGCTGAAACTATAAAAGGAAAATATGTAAGATCTGAATCTGTGCTTTTCCAAAGAGAAAATAACCTGATATGTCACTCACAAAGGCAGCTGGAGCTTTTTTGTCAGCAGCTTCTTTCAGTGGTCTAACAATTTCATGGCTTTCACTAGACAAAACTTTCCCAGCATTACAAACACAAAACAACTTTTTGATGTGGTGAAAAAAAGAAAAAAGGCACGATCTTGATTGTCTGCAGTTGATGGCAGTCTATGTGTTGCCTGACAGGAAAGCTAGTATTAATTTTCAACTTTACCTTCTGTTCTGAAATGGTCATTTGTGACATTTATTTATAAATATGATGGCTGAGTCAGAAACTCAGAAATGTGAAGCCTGAATATATGATGGCATTCTCTGTATTCATTAATTTACCTCGAGGATGTTAAAACATTTTGCAAGCTATATACACACCAGAGTATTTTGTCTTCCCAGATGGCCTGCAGCACAGTCCAGGTGTAGAATCTGAATAATGGATAGCAACACTATTCACAAATGGATGGATGAAAATGAGAAAAAGTGCTTCCATGTTGTATAGAGAAAAGAATTGAACAAAAACAAAAGAAACCCCACCCTTAATGTATATTAAATGTGAGGGAAAATGTTTAATGATTTTTTAATTATTTTAATAGTGCCTTATTAAAGTAAATTCTTAATTTAATAATTTGCTAAATATTTTGTATTTCTCTTGGTTTTTCTCTTGCTTACTCATGGACCAGTTTATTTTAGGGTCAGTACTCTGCAGATCGTTGGCTTGACCTGCTAAGGAAGCAGCATCACAAGAGGATAACTGGATAGACCAAGGATCTACCTGGTCTGATAGTGAGTGTTAGCTGATGTTTGATAGTGGGTATAAGGATTTAGTTATGACAGGAAAAGATTTAGTTATGGCAGTTTCTGATAAGCAGTAGTTTAGGGGTTTCTTGAAGTTTTAGCAGTGTTAGATAGATGTGCCACCTTGTTTTGTTTGACTTTGTCAATTCCTGCCCTTTCACAACTCATAATACCCATTCCGTGTATGTTCTGCCATTAAAGCCTGGTATAGACAAAATTACTTTATTTTTCCTAGTTTTTAATGTGTTTACTGATGATCTCTTGGGGCATTCCTTGTTCTGGTATTATAAATGCATTAGATAATTTTCTTTTATCATCTTTTTTTCCGTTCTCACCCTCTCCTCTCCCACTTCTCAGAATACCCATGTTTTCACACTGGTCAGAAATGGACCATTATCTTGCACGGCTTTGGAAATGTTTTATTTTCTGAGATTCTATAAAAAATGAAAAAGCAGAAATGAACAGAGAGATTACAATAAATCAAGAAGCAGCTAAAACAATACATATCCTTCTCTGTGGGCATTACCCATTATTCCCCTCCGGTCATTAGCACGGGAGAGCTGACTGTGCATGAATTCATACAGAGGAATTAATGGGCCACATCTGAAAAGATAATAGCTGAGCTATTTAAGACAAAAAAGAACCTAAGGAAAGAGCAGGCAATGCTGAGGAAACATTAGATGAAAAAATACTGCACCAGGCACTTTGTATATGAAAAAACATTCATATGCAGTGTTACAGTGTGGTTGGTTGCATCTCTTCTGATTGCTTTAGTTTCATATTTTCAGAGCAATTATGTGTAAAAAACACAATAGAATCAAACCACCACATCTGTCCATGCCACCACCAACACAGAGGGTGCCCCTCAGCAGCCTTGGACAACATTCCATGAGTGAGGAGGTCCCAGAGGAGACCTCATTGCAGCCTCCCAGTACTTGAAGGGAGCTTTGAAAAAAACAGAGAGACTTCTTGCACTGGCAGATAGTGATAGAAGGGGGCACAGTTTTAAACTAAAAGAGGAGAGATTGGATTACATGTTAAGGAGAATTTTTTTTTTTTAATCAGAGGACAGTGAGGCACTGGGGCAGGTGGCCCAGAGGACCTGTGGGTGCTGCATCCCTGGAAGAGCTCAAGGCCAGGCTGGATGGAGCCCTGAGAAACCTGGTCTGGTGGAAGGTGTCCCTGCCCATGGCAGAGGTTGGAACGAGATGATTTTTAAGATTCCTTCCAACACATTCCTTCCATTCTATGACTCTTTGAAGGGTTCTGCCAGGATTTAGTTCAAAGTGAAATTTGAGGTGGTCACTTGTTAAAACAAACAGAAAAACAAGCCCCCCAAAAACACAAACCAAAAGGCAAAAAATCAAAACAAACAAACAAACAAAAAACACCAATACCACCCCCACCCCCCAACCAAACAGGACTCCTACAATTATACTGAATTTTCCAATCCTCAATTAAACATATTTTTTCCTTTCAACAAATGTGTTTTTTTGTTGTTAGTTGCAGTGGGTTTTTTTTAATATAAAGAGAGGAAAAGATATCAAGATAGATAAAGAAGCAGAAAACCTATTTATATAACAAGGTTTTGTACCAGCACCTTTCTCTACCTGCTCCCCTCTCTAATAGGTACTGTAGTGCCAACTTAAGAGACTTGCACAATATTTTTGCACAACTTCAGAAAATAAGAAAAGATGATCTATAGAGTCTACTTTTGTCCCAGCTCTCATGGGATACCTTGATAAAAGATCAAATTCCTCTCTAGATCATACTGCATGAAATACCACATAAAAACTCAATTTCCTTCTATTTTCTAACTAAAGAAAAATGCTTTCTTTTTTCCTCTTGTGGCTCTTTCTTTTCTTTTCTTTTTTCTTTTCTTTTCTTTTTTCTTTTCTTTTCTTTTTTCTTTTCTTTCTTTTTCTTCTGTTGTAATTTTTTCACTCTCTGCTGCAAACAAGTGTTTAAGTTTGTAGTAACTGTTCATGGCCTCATGAATGTGTTCAAGAGAGTTCGTTGGGTTGGATTTCTGTACTTAATTATAATTACAAGTCTTCTCTGCTTTATAAAACTTTTTTTTAAGATATAATTGCCAAAAGGAATAGTGTGACATATGAAAAACTATGCTTTATCATGCCCATTAGTCGTTCCAATTTATCTAATGATTTGCTCCACCAGAGGTTTCCTTCCACAGAGCATTCCTCCTCTGGTGGATTCCCTTCCCAAGTCATTGTTGAAGGAAAAAGAGAGAATTTACTCAGGCAAGATGTGCAGCTCCTGAAATGTGGTGAGTTAGATAAAACCTGATTTTCTCTCTCACTTATTTTATGCACTAAAAATTTTAAGGAGAGCTGAAATATCCACCCCAAGTATGGATGTGGCAAGTAGCTGCCATAAAGCACGTAGGCAGTGGAGGGTTTGTTGTGAGAATCTGACCATAGCAGGTGTGAGAAATGTGCTAAAGTTGTGGTGCTCACAGGCAAAACAAGACAGTTTTACTTTAAAACCAGTTGTAAGGGAAGAAATTGTTTCCATACTGAAAAGGTAGCCAAATACTCTTGGTGTCTCAGACAGCCTTGTGTGGTAAAGAGACAAATTCCAGAGGGCAGCTCAGAGGGCCCTGAAGAGGGCCCCCAGGGTGTGATAAATCAGCTTCCAAAACTGACTTTTACCTCTGACTTCAGAGACACACAAGGGGGTATGGGTTTCTTTCTGGCTGTATGCCCACCTTGTTGGCTTTTAAAGCTGGCACCATCCAGGACCACTGTCAAACACCCTGAGTGTAGAATTAGGAGGCTCATGGAGAGGAGATGTTGGGAGGTTTTGGCTCTTCTGGACAAGGCAGAGGGACTGTATCTTGAAATACCTCAAATGATTACAGATGCCTGTGTGAGCACATTATTCATTAACTTAACGATATGGACAATTCCACCCTAATTGCAGCACTTCAAATGAACAAAAATAAAGGCATTTAATAATACTATGGTTTATAAGATGAGTAATAAGGATGCAGTGTACAGCTGAGATTCAGTATTACAATAATGGAATTTTTTTATATAAGTACAATTTTATTTCAGATTTATTTGCACTTTCATTTATTCATATGGAAGCAATTGGGTAGATTTTACTTACATCCTTAATTAGAGCCACTTCACATTTTGAGCAGTGGAGAACTACTAAACAGTATGCAGACAATTTGACCTGAGTATAAACTGCCTGATTTTACACTATGAAAATAGCTGCTTAATTCTTTATGGGTGACCTTTGTCTGATTCAGTAAAATTGCATTTAGACAGATGAAAAAAGTTATGCATTCAAAATCTTTCATGAAAAGATATCAGACCAGACTTGACTTATTAATTTTCTTCATTCCTGGGCTATTGAAGTGGCTTTTGACTCCTAATCATTGCTGTTTATTTTTTCAATGTGTGTATTTGCATTTTGCAAATAATTTGCAAAAATATTTATAAATTTATGGCCATCATCAAAACTACCTCGTGAAAAATGGGAAAAAATTCCTGTAAGCCTGGTACAAAGGAAAGAAATAATAAATTCCAGCAGAAGAATGAAAACACTAACACCTCTACAAGATTGCATGCTGGTTTTAGCCTGAAATGGAGGAATGGGCCTGGAGAAGGGGCTTAAGATTGCAAAGCTTTCTAGCTTCTTTCTTTTTGCTGGTTATAGGAATAGAAAATACTTTTAAGGAACCTTTCTAACTTGCTTCACCAAACTCACTGAACTTCTCGTTACTGTTTTCTAAACTACACAAACTATGACAATTTATAACAGCAAGTGCAGATTTAGAATAAATGTCCTCTGTTCTTCGTCTTTACAAATGTGTCCTGCTGTGCTGTGGAGTTTGCTCTGTTCCAGCTTAATGGAATATGAGCAACAAACTGTCTCTATTCATTTACCTTTTATCTCAAAGTTACAGCATGTGACAGATTCTTGTTATGTGACCTACAGCACATAGTTAGGGCGAGATTTTCAAGTGCTCAGCACCCTATGTTCAACTACAGTCTTTTACACCCTTTCAAAAAAAGCAAAAGGGTTCTATCCATGAATAACTCACTGATAAGTGTATGATGGAAAAACTGTAAGAAAATGACTTGAAAAAAAAAAAGAGGGGGTTCTGAAAATTTTCAGCTGGAGGGAAATATTTGCAACAAAAATGCAGCTCTTTTTGGATTTGTACACATTCCCCACGGACTCATTAGTGTCAGCTGAAAAGATCACTGGATAGGTTATATCTCCTGCAGCCCCAATTTTTGCTTGTTTGTGTTTTGGAGGATGGAAAGTTGTACCACAGGAGTTTATGAACCTTGATACATACTGGCAGATAATACTTCACCTCAGGTCATGGCCTATCAAAAGTGAAGGTGAATGAATTCTTTTCTCCAGGAGTTTCCACAACTTCCTTTTGAAGAAAAAATCATTCCCTTACTTCAGAGTTTTATGGGGAAAATATAAATAATTAAAATATATAGTGATTTCAACTGGAAATAAAAATACTCATGATATACTATGAAACACTGTGTTGCTGAGCGCTGTTGAAAACCACAACCATAAATTCTACATTTCTACAGAAAATGTGGAACTATTTAGGCAATTCAAGCACAGAAATCCCTCCCCACCTCCCTACTTCTTGTTGTTCTTCCCACCTGCCTGTGCACAATTCCTGTTGTTTGCCTTATCCTTGGATGGTGTGCTCAGCAGGGACACAGAGCTCACAGGGTGCATAGAACTGCAGAGGATTGCTTCGTGGCTGTGGTCACTGTGGACTACACTAATTAGAAAAGCACAAAATAATTTAGCAAGCTGTGAAATGTGCACAGCCAAACATACCTGTCCCAATGGCATACTACAAGAATTAATTTATTTATTCTGTTCAGTCTGTTAAAAACTGTTCTGATAAGAGGTGCTACACAACATCTAAGAATTAGCCATTTATTATTTATTAGTCATGTTACCTCAGTTTATTATATATGAAGAGAAAACAGATAATGAAAGACCGATTCTTTAAGTTTAGCATTGCTCAGTTTGCACTTTAGGCAGTTTTTGCAGATTCCCTGGATTTATTTGTAAGCACGAAGAAATTGTCACATAGAAACAGATCAATGGGCTATCTGGGACAAGTAGCTGTCTTCAAGTTTTCAGTACAGCTGCTTCAGAAGAAGCAAAATTATTGCAGTGAATCTGATTGTGTGGTATAAGACATTGCAGGGCAATTTTGCCTAACCTCAGCAGGTCATGCTATTCCTTAAAAATAGATTGCATAGCTCTTATATTTGTTCTCTTGTAGTTGTACCACTGTTATTTGTGTGTATGGCACAATCCAGGTCTATTCTTAAACCTCCAAAGCTGCCCAGTGGTATTGACACACTGTCCTCCTGTAGCAAGGAATTACAGTGGTGAATTATCCAGTTTTCACTTGAACACATTATTCTTTGAGCAATTTTTAAAAAAGGATATGCTTTCGAATAGAATTGCCTCCTCTTCCTGAATTTGTTTTGTTTGCTTTCAGGGAAAAAGGAGACTCTCAGTGTGTTTTTTAAGCACATTCTTCTGTAGGATCCTCCTGACTGGAAGTTCACTAAGTTTCCCCCACACGTTTGCTAAAGTTCAGAAACTCAGCAGCAGGGAGTTCCTTTTGATCCTCAGCACAACTTTCTAATTGCCCTGAACTACAGCACTAAGGAGCAGCTGATGGAGACAAACTCACCAGAGGAATGGATTTGCAATGCCAAACTCATTTTATCTCAGCCGAATGCGATGCTGGGTCTCCTGGGCTCCAGCTTGAATGCATTATCTTGGTCTTAAGAGAAGCCAATGCTTTACATCCCCATGGAATGTTCTTCACAGCCATCTTTTTAATATGCTCTGAATTTTCTCATGAAACTCCCTACTGTTGACTTTGCTAAAGTCTGTGCCTAGATGCTTTTGGCAAGCCCATCAAATTTGTCCTTTCAGTGACTTCCTGTGTATTTCCTGGTTAGCATCCTTTCTGTCCCAGAGGGGCTGGCACATGCTCAGCCTCATGTTCCTCCCTAGCCCCTGCCACATCTTTTACTCCCCACACTCCCTCACATGTGACAGACAGAGAGGCCACTGCTACAGTTCATCTGTCTGAAGATGTATTACTCGAGTGTGTCACCAAGCAAGGTCATTTAAAAGCATAACACAGCAATACATTATCAGAGGAATGGTATGTTCATGATGTGTTGCTGGGGTTCATCAGAGAAATGCAAAATGGCAGAAAGGCTCTGCGTGTGGTTCTTCTTGTGAATGCAAACTAGCAAGGGTGTGGCTTCAGCCAACTGAAATCTGGGGATCTCAGGAGGTTTTTTCAAGACAAACAGAGGATTATTTTATGGATTTCTCTATGCACCCATATAGACATATTCCCTTTGGTACTGTCTCCCTGTCCTGTCCTGTCCATGTGTTATATCTTTCATTAATATTATTCCAGAATCTTGGTTCTGCCTACTAAAAGTCTTATGTTTGTGGGATTGTACTAATTTCTTCACCAATGCACAATGAAGACTGAAACAAGACAAGGGAGCAAACCCCTCTGATAATTGCACAGCTCAGCACTACAGACTTCTGCTGAATTGAGACCTCGATAACCAAAAGTGATATTAGTCTTTACATTTTGAAAAGGACAAAATTATGTGCAAGATCAGCTTTAGATTGTCTTTCTTGCCTGTAAAGACTGGCTTGTTTCCAGAGGAACAGTGGGGATTGTGTCTCTCTGAGTCAGAGACTTCACTTGTCCATCATTCTCCCTCTGTCATCTCCCCATGGATGCCTTTCCTTCTGTCTGTCCTTCCTAGTCCTGTGACAGACAGATCACCATTCCCACCACCAGCATAGCTGTACCCCATTGAATCCCCTCGTCTGAAATAGCTAAGGCAGCTCTATGCAACTACCTGGAAAAACAGAGATCAATCACTCCAGGCATCATCTCTGTGCTCACATGGCTACAGGAAGAAAGAGTAGAGTGATTCCTGTAACTGCAAATTAAGTCTTTGGACTTATGCCAGTGTCATTTATGCTCGAAGGAAAAGAAGAACAAAATAAATAAGAACAACTAATTTTCAGGGTTGACTCTTAATACACAATGTTCTTCAAAATTTTTATTCCCATTAAAGGAGTCTGAAACTTGGCTCTGGAACAAGTTCTTCTTCTACCGCTACGTAAAAGGTCTCTATTTTCTTTAGGTAGTTTTTGCACCCAGACTGCCACAGTAAGACCCTTGCTTAGTACAAAATAACACTTCGTATGAAACAGGAGGCATGAATCACCCATTATAAGAATAGCTTCCTCACCAAAAGCTCCACAGTAAGTAGGTTTTCTTGAAGTCAGATTTTTTTGTAAAGCAAGAGGAAAAAGGCACTCTGACTCACAGAGTGGAACCAAAATCAGCCTTATATTTCTAGCAATATTTGGAAGACATTATCTGATTATTCCTTACTGCTCTCCTGCAATTTATCAGACATAATCTTATTGTCACTTTGCCCTTACAATGCCTGTTTTGAGTTACCCTTACATGATGTAAATCCAGCGTATTTGCACTGAAGTCAGTGCAAGTACACTGGAGCAAAATGAGAGGGAGGTAAGAACCAGACCTTCTATTTGTTCATTCCACATAATTTTAGAAAGATTCTCATGATTCAAAATATTCTGTCTCATTTATGCATAGATATCTTTTCAAAGCTTATTACAGGATAACTGTTGAATCTGTTTAACCAGCTTCCATAGCATCAGGAGGTACACTTTGATGTACTTCTTTGATGTTCAAAAAGAGGAGCTTTACCATTTTATGAGACATCATGACTGGACTTCAACAAGCTTTGTATTCATACAAAATCCCTCATCTGATATCCTTGCAATTTTGCACCTTTCTTGCACATGGAAAAAAAAAGTTACTTTTATAGTGCATGCACAAACAGGTGTGAAGGTTAATTGCAGACATAAAAACAAAATACAAAACAGTCTGATATTTCCAGTGCTCTGTCTCTCCCTTCACATTTGTGCAAAGCTCAGAACATCTTCTTCCAATGCCTGTTAAATCAGCTCCTGTGCTGATGTAAATTGGTCTTACTCTATTGACTTCAATGGGACTATGCCAATACACACTGGCAGAGAGTCCTCCATCATGTCTAGATCTATAATTAATTCCAACTATTGCTTTTTCACTCTCATATATTACTTTTTCAGAGCTTAAGGTCAATAGAACGCCCTCTTTTTAATACATTACAGACAATAATAAATAAGCCAATGAGATAATAGTACTTCCAGAACACTGAGCAGAGATTATAACAAACTAGCAGATCATGAAGATGTTTGAATCCATCATTTTAGACGCTAGCAAAACAACAAGTTCAAAAGATGAGTACATTTTATGCAGTTTAAGTATTCTGTGATCATGAATCACCAAGTTTAAATATTACAGCTCAAAATGCTTTTTAGCCTTTTCCAAAGAAATATTCATCATGTTCTAACTACACTTCTTCATTTCTTATGGAATGGATTAGTCCTTAAAAAAGATTTCTCCATACTAATTATGGGTACCCATCTAAAAGCAAATACCATCAGAAAAATGTTGGTGATCTGTTAACAGCTTCCTCTTGGAAGGTTACATTTGTTCAAAGATAGATCTGTTTATCTAGTGGATATTCTCCTTTAGACTGGCAGAGAAGAACTGATTTGGAACAAGTTGTCTGATAAGGTTTTGAGCAGCATCACCACTGACATTACCCTGAGAGAGACTATCATGCTAAGGCACCAGTCTGAATTTGGGTGGGTGGGATGCTGTACCTTCAGAACCAGAGAATCTGACTGGTCCACTCCCCTCTCACTCTGGGAAAGCTCTGAATTTCATTGTCAGGGGAAGGTCAATGGCCTTGCCATACCAGAATTCCCCTTTAAAAAAGAAGAACAAACGTGTGGAAGGGTATTTCCAGCTGGGTTACCCAACAAACACAAATATTTGCTAAACGTGTGGAAGGGTATTTCCAGCTGGGTTACCCAACAAACACAAATATTTGCTCTCTTGAAGCTCTGTTCTGCTGTTGTGGACTGCAGAGCTCCTCAGAAACTCTGGGCAGGAGTAACCAGAGACATTAGTCAGACTTTGAATTTGCTTTTTCTCCCCAAAATGCCATTAGTGACCATCATAATTCAAGCAAGTACATCTGTATTTTTGATTTATTTATACTTAACATGATATTGCATTATTTGTCAAGAGGGCAACATAATACTTCATCGTAAATGGATCGGCAAGAAAAATGTTTTTACAATGTCATGAATTGTTGATGGCTTCCTCTGTCAAAGCTGACATCTGGAAGTTTAATATAGCAGTATGTTGCCAACAGCATTTACACTCCATAATGACCTTTTTTCAATTTGAAAAGCAGTAGGCCATATTAAGATTAGCTACATCTGGCACCCAAGGGAAAAAAAATACTAATTTGAAGAAAAGAGCAATGAATTTAAGGTGTCTAGTTTTGCCTGTGCAATGGGTCTGCTCTATTTTCTTTTAAAATGTTTACATGATGTTGTGTTACTTGGCAGCTGTGGCAACAAATGGAGGAAGATACTTGGCCAAACACACCCTGATGATGTAAATTTATCTTTATGCAATAGCACATGCAATACAATACAATGTACAATTCTGCACTGGAGTGGGCAGATTGCATGTACTCTGCCAATGAGCATGTGCAGTTTCTGAGGTAAGCAAAATCTAGTAGTTCTTCCTGGCTATGTGAGTAGGTACAGCATAAAGAGAATCAATGCAGAAGAAGCAGATTTTATCAGCTGTTACTGATGAAAATCAGTTTCTAAAAGCAATATATTGAACTGGCTGACAGCACCCAGCCAGCCAGCCAGCCAGCCCTTGGCTGTAGGTATTCACCTGATTAAACAAACCTGCCTACAGCAGAGATATCTATACTCGAGTAGCTTCTAGTTTCCTTTACAAATAAGATCTAGTCAGTTTGTTTACTCTGTTCAGCTCTCCTTATCTTGAGGAGCTGTAGAAAATTTCTCCACATGACAGGGGAGAGTTGTTACCCAAATTTCTACATATGTTTACCAGCTATAGAAACCTGTATTGGTTTAATAGTTGCTGGTCACAATGTTGATTTGTTTGCTCTTGCAGTTGTTGGGCTTGTTTTCAGAATTCAGAAGAAAATTAAAACTCTATTCCAGCTAAACCCGGGAGAAGAAATGTTCAGAGTTTTTGCAGAGTTTAGTGTAGAATTGAACTCCCATCTCTCTGAAGCCTAATTCAGAGCCCGTCAACAAGGCTGGCTCACCAGACAGCTCAGGGGAGGGAAGATTCATCTGCTTGCTGAAGGGTTGGACACTAAAACATAGCAGGATGAAATAGCCTGGTGCAGCAAATGGCTATTCTGGGGTTTTCAATGGCTTCTAAATATTTTTGTGTATCCACTTGAATTTTACTTTTAGGAAAATGAGGCAAAAGAAATGTTCTATCTTTCTGACATTTTTATCTTTCTTGTAAAATATGTTTAAAAAACAAAAAAGATTTTTTGACAGCAAGTATACATTCATCCTGGTCTGTCTTAAAAGATCACTTCTTCTCTGAACCATGAATTAAATGCATAAGCCCTTTCATAGCAAGATATTCTGGAGATTAAAGAAAAAACTATCTTTCATAATTCACATATTGCAGGAGCGAAAAATAATCTGTTATTATCTAGAGCAAAGAAAGTAATTTTTATCCAGACATGAATACTTAATCATTAGACCAAGTGATGTTGCCCATATTAATACAGACAAAATAAATCAGCCTTCAATTTGACTGCAGCCTTTAAAATAAAAGGAAGATAAATCATCTGTTTGCCATCATAAAAAAAGATCTTTTACAGAATGAGCGTGCAGTGGCTATCCCCCAAAATTAGAAAGGAGGATTAGTTTGAATATGATAGCACAAATTAATTATAAAAGTTTTGCTGATATCTCCTGGTCTGCCAGAGCAACATGATAGAAGGACATTCTCTTGGGTTTGGGGGCATAGACAGCCTTGACTTTATTTTGTGTCTTTTATTCTTTTCAAAACAAAATGTCCTGGAGCAGTGTGACAAAACATTATTTTCTGAGGTCCCCAGGTCCTACTCAGTGCTGTGGTTCACATGGTAGCTCATCAGCATCAATCAAAGTAAAGGGCTTCCAGTAATCTTAAAGTCAAACCCAAATAAAAGATACCTCATTCTGGCACTCAGTGGTAAATGTGTAGGTCACCTCCTTCACCAGCACACAGCCTGGGTGAGGGGATGGATTCAGCAGCCATGCAGGAGATAAATATAAATGTGTTTGTTTGTGGAGTTTTTAACCAAAATTTACGTTCATATTATTCCACCTTACTGATAGATGGGATCAGGAATTCACTGGAAAGGGGATTTCATGGAATTGTTTTGCTGTACTCCACTTGTGAGTCACACATCAGGAATATTAATATCTTGGAAACACTGTTCTTTAAATGCTTGTGTAACCAAAAGAAATCATAACTTGGTACCTACTGTTCATGCACCCAAGTAATAAAAAAATTTAATGTATATTCTTGGTGTATTTGTTTTCAAATTTAGACTTTTGTCTGGGGACAGATTGCAAGCATGCCAAATATGCCTTCCAGATACAAATTGAGAGCCTCCATGGATGCCTCAATAATTTTCATATACAGAGTGACCAAATATAATATGTCGTTTTTCCTCTGTGTTCTTTGCCAGACATAGTCCAGTCAGACTGGAGAGTATAACACAAGCCTGAAAAGGTAAAATCCAGGGCCTCAAGGGAGGGGGCTGGAACTAGACTTAGCACACGTCAGGCCATGATGATCAAGCAGTGTGAAGTCCGGTTTATTAGCTAAGATGGTGGGTTATATAGACATATGAATAGTTTACAGTAACAGGTGCTTTCTGATTGGCATGCAAAGTGAAAAGAATGCAAACAATTCTAGTGTTAAGGCAGCTACCGTGCTAATCCTACAATTATTCTATCTACAATGAAAGCAGACCTTAATAAGAAATTTCTTGCTGCGACACACGGCCTAGCTAACTACACACAGGCCTGAAATCAAGGCCTACAGGCCAGATAACTCAGAAATCACTCCACACCCCAATCATGGCCAAGGTCCCTAAGAAATTCGGTAACACAAACCACCAGTGAATCTCTAATGAATCGTTTCAACCACATCTGACACTTGTAATTTTCAAGAAACAGATCCAGCTATACCAGTAGAAGGTTTGGCTGCAGATCGTGGTGCCACACAGAAGTGCACTCACCCAGCAGAGGTGTGAGTTAAATACATTGCATGTTCTGTCCAACCTTTCCTAGGAAAAATAAATATATAAAGTTAACTTTATAGGAGGAGATCAAGAGATCTCTAGGAAGGGAATAGACCTACCACATTTCTAGTGAAGGTTGTGGTATAACTTTTACAGAAGTAACAACCTCAATGTAACACCTCCTTCAGTTATTTTAATGTATCTTGATCATGATGAAGGGAGATGAAAAGTCATGAGAATTGGAAATATTTAATGCATGTCCACTCATACTCTGCTGAGGGTCACAGATAAGATTCTGCTAAATTTGTACCTGCCTTTGTAGAACCCTTTTCATCTGTGTTCATGAAGTACCTACAACAGTGCTGCCTTGTAATGGAGTGGTTCCTCTTAATAAACAAGAGCCTGACAGGACGAGGCAATTCTGGGAAAACAGAGACAGCCCAGTGATGAAAGGTTCAGGCTGGAAATATTCAGGAAATATTTCTCTTGAATACATGCCATGGATGGAAATAGATTAATAAAACAAGATAATAGTGAAAATGAATTCTACAAAACATTCCTAGTTGATGCAAAATACTTCTAGTCAAGGTGTGAGAGCAAATTGCCAAAATATAAGAAAAATTGTAATGATTTTAATCAGGTAAACTTTGCCACGTGGATAAGATCCAAAGTGAATACATGCTTGTATATGTATATGAAATCAATCATACCATTCTACATATTTTATACTCACACTACTTAAAATTAATGTTTCTGCAGTATTTTGATAATGTGCAACAAAATGATGGGTTCACAGACCACAATAGAGCAGAGTTTTTTAAGGTAATCTGCAAGTTTAAACATATTTATAGTAGTAAAAATCCAAACACAGCCTACAAGCATGCAAAAATAAGAGTGAGGAACCTAATGCATGAAGGTTATTTTTTCTTGCAGTATCTAAACTAAGCTTGCAATGACTACACATGCTTAGAAAGAAAGAGAGAAGAAATGTAAAAGAAAAATATCTAGCCAAGGAAGAGTTCGCACCACAAATTATTTCATTATTAAGCCTCAAAATATTTAGACCTTAAGTATTATTTCATTACATTGGAAGGTTCATCATCGAGAGACCAAGGGGGCATTTTGAGTGCCTTCTGCTGCTGAAAGAGAAATCTGGTACAATTTAACTTCACAGAGTTTGTTCTTAGTTTTTTCTAAGAGATTAGTTAGAAACACTCCTATTACAGTCTTTGGGGAGTTCTAGCAGGGTAGAACCAAAGACCTGCTTTAAGCAATTCACTAACTTCAGAAGAGCTCAGCAGATAACAAGGACTCAGGGGTTAGACCTTTGCCCTGTAAGAAAAGGAAGAATATTTGGGATCAACTTGCCTTAGCAAAAATGTTCCTGGGACACTTCTTCATCAGGAAAGGAAAGGACTGTGTGACCTCTTTCTATATACTAATTAATGTTTTCTGCTTCCTTAAATTATACTTCAACTTTGTTAAAAATATATATATTTATTTATTACAATGTAATATTTATATACAAATACTTCCCTCACAGTCCTTTCTCACCCTTCAACTCCTACCTCTCTACTTCAGGAGTACATTTATTTTTTATCATTGTAAGCATAAGATTTGACTTCTAGATCCAAAGAGAATTTCATTTTCTAGCTCTCAACAAAAGTGCGAGCATTAAACCTTGTTCTGTCTTTGAAGAAAACACTGTGCAGTTTATTTCTGTCTTATGTATTTGTGAGAAAGTTGTGCATCTATAAGAAAATAGGAGAGTAACTGAAAAAGAAACTTGTTTCCACTGGGGGCTAGCAAATTTACAAAAACATTTACATCTTAATGAGGTTTTTTTTTTGTTTTGTTTCTTTAATTGTGACTTCTGATTTTACAAAGAAAATATGTGGTGACTTTTGGTTTGTTTTCTTTGGGGAGTTTGATTGGGTTCTTTGCTTGGTTTTGTTGTTGTTGTTGTCTACTGTTTTGGTTTTTTTCCTTTGGAGGCAGGGTGGTGGTGGTGTGATAGCTGCTCTTTCTTTGTTACTTTTTCTTCCAGAGATGGTAATTCAATTCACACACTGGAATAGAGAAGAGAAGAGAAGAGAAGAGAAGAGAAGAGAAGAGAAGAGAAGAGAAGAGAAGAGAAGAGAAGAGAAGAGAAGAGAAGAGAAGAGAAGAGAAGAGAAGAGAAGAGAAGAGAAGAGAAGAGAAGAGAAGAGAAGATTTCAGTTGGCAGGGACTTACAAGGATGATCTTATGGCCTGACCCCTTCAGGGCATCATCATGACTAAGTTCAAGTGCATTATTAAGAGCATTGTCGAAATGTCTCTTGAACACTGATGGATACAAGACATCAACATTTTTCTAGAAACCCTTTCCAGTCATTCAGGGCTTTGAAAGTGAGTATTCCAATTACCTCATCTATATCCTTTAACTTTGCCTTAAACTGAAGAAATTATGGAAATTTACAACAGAAAAAAGGGAACTGTAACAAAAAACCATCTTTGAAGATCCCGTGAGAGACATATATCATCTGTATATCATGACTAAACATTCAGTAGGTTCTCTCAGAGTGCCACTCTGATGTCACAATTTTAAAGACCCAAGAATACCCCAAAAATAAGAAACAGCCTCTCCACAGGTGTTCGTTCAATAGCAAAGGCTTTCAGTGGATTAAACAAAAGAAAAAGAAGGTTTTTTTCCTTGATTAGGTAAAGGAAGAGATGGAAAGGGAAGAGGCAGAGCCCTCTGAGGAAAGCTGCTGTGCCATGAGCCTTCCTATTGCTGATCCAGGCTGGAAGAACCCCTGCTCCAGCCTATCCATGAGTTATTGGTCAGACACACCAGTGTAACCTCGAATGCCCCAAACTCTAAGGGAATTGCAAAGTGTAAGTTAAGGACACTGGGGGAGTGGAGTGTTTCTGGTTTTATACCAAAGTTTAGGGAAGTTCCTGTAGAATCACAAAATGCAGGAGGCAATAAGTTGGAATAAATCCATTCTTCCCACATTTTTATCCATTCCTGGCTCAAGAGAGAAATAAAAATACTGAGCATTTGTCATCAGAGAAAATTTCTCCATTAAAAATCCCTGGCAAATTCAGTGTCCTGGTGGTTATGTCTCTAGGAATACATCCAGAAGAAAAATGGCCTTGTGAGTGCATCCTGTGAAACCAAATGTCGCAGTGAAACCTTGGATCAGTGCATTTTTCAGGTAACACTGAACTCATTGTTACTAGCTAAGGAAATCTGACTGTCTGCAAGCCTGCTAGGGTCTGTGCTGCTGTTCTTTGCAGGGATCATGCTGATATCCCTCCCACAGTTTGCTTAGAAAGCAGATGAAATCTTTGTCACAAACCACAACACCTGCCATAACTCCCTATCTAAAAATAAAATCTGAACCTTGTAGCCCATCTTTTTCTTCTCTCTTTTGTTTTATACATCAGGGGATGACACCAGTAATTCAGACTATTTGACTGTTTTACTGGAGCTTGCCAAAAATCTGGCTTCTCACACCTTTTCTAAACAGAAATAACACTCAGAGATTTTGGTGAAATAAACAGGCTGGAATCTCAGGCACACAGCACTGCACATTACATAGTGGCAGGGAGAAGAAAGGAGAGAATAAATAGGCAGGAAAGGCTTTTGTGCATAATAAAGAATGAGATGGATAACTGATCTCATACAGATCCAGAGGATGAAATCATGTTAGTTGCATGAGAGAGAAAAATACCTATTATTTTATTCAAAATGGTAAATTCTTATGTTTTGCTGTACATTTCTCCTGTCTCCAAATGTGACACACTGATTTAATAGAAAGCAGGAACCCAAAATTAATAGAGTAAGAAAGTATTTTCATATCTATCCACCATGACAAATTAACAGACTTACAAACAAGTAATAATTAAAAAAAAGAAAACAAGAAAAGAAAAGCTTAACTATAGAAGGTCTTCTCCATCTGTACACTACAGACATCAGATTCTGATTAACTGTGATGCAGAACTAATCTTTTCAATTAATGCAAATGAGCTGCACTTTTATGTAGACTGTTACCAGAGGGCATTCAATGATATTTTTATTCACTACATTTGACCTTAAAAATGTTTTGTAGTCATCAAGGATACAATTTTTCACACAGTGGGGATGTAGGAACAGCTAATTAAGTGGTGTTTAATGACATTTGTTCCTTAAAGGAGGGCTGATTAAATGTAGCATGTAATTTTTTACCAAATCAAGCAATTCAGCCAATTTCCACATGTGCTTAATAAGCTAGGCCTTAATAATCACACATCTTGCATAGATGCACCAGTCACAAAGATTTGTGGGCTGCTAAATGTAATGTTACTTATTTGCAAGCCTTAGTTGGTTAGAATGCAGAATTCTGATTTCTTTTTCCAACTGTATTAGTTTTTGAGAATAAAGGAAATTTTGTCAGTTCTAGCAAGCGGAATACATTCTATATTCACTTGTAAACAAAGAAACGGAGAAAGAATTTCTCAAATGCAGAGTTTTCTGAGATCTTACTTTGGCAATTTTAAACCATCCATTGGAAGCAAAAACACAGCTTGACTTGGCTTTGAGCACTGACCAGCATGGCTGGTTTTGAAAACCCTGGTTTTGAAAACCAAAACGTCAAAAAATCAATGCTGTCTGCATGCCAGCACAGCATATATAGTCTGAGAGAAACTCAAGAAAGTCACAAGAGTGAGTGAGCAGGTGGGTAAGCTCAAACACGAGGAAAGCTGGAAGAGATGGAGCAGGTAGTTTTTTCCCCACTGAAAATCAAGCACATTTTTTCACCATATTTAGAGAGTTGAATAATTGCATTTCACCAGGAACTTCTGACATCACTTCTTTACTGCATTACACATAGGAGGATGTGTCTTGTCTTGATGCCTTATGGCTGCGNAGAACTCACAACAGTCTGCATCTTCCTCAAGGGAGGCAGTGAAATGGGGAATGCTGATCTCTTCTCTTTGGTAACCAGAGATAAGATGTGAGGAAATGGGATGAAGCTGCATCAGGGGAAGTTCAGATGGACATTCGGAAAAGTTTCTTCACTAAGGCACTTAGTGGTCAGCCACTGGGTCCCCAAGGAACTGGTCATGGCACCAAGCCTGTAAGAGTTCAAGGAGTGCCTGTACAGCAGTTTCAGTCATATGGGGCTTTTTAGGTAGCCTTGTAAGGAGCAAGGAGTTGTACCCAACANGCTGCGTGCTGCTAGGAGGTCAGTGCTGCAACCAAGCACTGCACTCGAAAATCCTGCCTGTTCCTCCAGAGGGACACTGGTGTCCTGCAGGTAGGATATGCTGTGGGGGTGTCAGGCATGTGCTAGGGCTCCCAAACAGCACCAACACTTCTGTTTGGGCAGCAGAGTTACACCCTATGAGGCTAATGTGAGGTGATTTGAGCCCTCTGGCACAGGTGCAGCCCCACCTTGAGGACTCTCTGCAGCTTTGGGGATCCCAACATGAGAAGAGGAGGGCAATCAATGGTGAAAAGCCTCAGAGGGAGGAGAGAGGAG
>VWZV01012176.1:338162-372668 GCA_013397155.1 Irena cyanogastra | reverse complement strand
GGAAGGAAGGAAGGAAGGAAGGAAGGAAGGAAGGAAGTAAAAAAAAAAAAAGAGCAAGAAAAAAAGATTACAAGTTTACAAGTTCTGGTTTCAGCATCAATCCAGCTGATAGAATGTCCAGGATCCTGAGTCACACAGCTGGGCTTGATGGAATTATGTATTTATAGAGAGGTTTTCTCTACACTGAAGATAGGTTTCTCATTTTCTATACAAATTAGTCATGCACAATCTCTTCTTTCAGACTTTCTGAAAATGATTTGAGGCATGAGGGCCTTGGGTGGTCTTGTTCCCCCCCTACATTTCATGCTCACTTCCTGTGCTTGCACTGGACTGTGTTGTGCTTATCTCCAGGAACTTCAAAACCCAGTTTTGCCCTACCTCTGTATGGTCCCTTCTCCAGCCATATCGTGTTTTTTCCCCCAGAGTTCTACCAACAATCTTTGGAATTTACCAAGGATTCTTGTGTTATTACCAACAATCCAGCCAACCAAGGATTGATGTTTGAGCCATACACATTAAACCCTCGTCTTCTGGGATTCTCCAACCATTATAACAAAGTCTTCAGTTTACTGTGCATTGACAGCATTTCACAGTTTGAAAAAAAAAGAAATAACTTCATGATTCCATTTGAGTGAAAGGCTTGGTGGAACTAGACTCATTTTGGCTATTGGCCTGGCTGACACTAAAGGTTAAGATGCCAACTCATCAGCAGAAATGGCCAGTCAATACCAGACTCAGCATTTCTGAGCACTCAAGCATCAATGACCATTGACTGCCAGCAGCTGAGAGCAAGGACCTGCTCAGTAGCCATGCTGGCCTTCACAACTCAGGGAAGGAGAGCAATCATTATAACCAAGAAGCCAGAGATGGGAGAGACACCTTGATGGTCAGCTAATGTATCTCTCTCTAAAGGAAACTTTACTTTTCACAATATGTTTTCCTCCAGATCTGTCCAGTCTCATTTAAAAAATATTTTAAGCAATAGCTTTTCTATCACCTTCCTTCTAAGATTATTCCACAATAGATGTCATGGCTTGGAACTAAGCCCTAACATACAGACTAGATGTATTCAGAATCGTAGTATCATTTAGGTTGGAAAACACCTCTAAGGTAATTGAGTCCAGCTGTTTACTCAGCACCAGCATGTTCACCACTAAATCATATCTCCAAGTGCCATATCCACAGGTCTTTTCGATGGCTTTATATAAACTTTTCTCATGAACTCCTCATATGAAGTGATACTTCTGAGTTCCTCATGAAGTGTGGTGAAATTCTCTCTATTACTACTTTGTTTCTTATTTACTGCCTGTGAGTTTTCTCATTAAGGGGGGTAAGTTTTAAGGTTTTTTTTTTCCCTTTGTTGCCTTTGTTTGCTTTACTCCATCAATGCAATCAGCACAGTTTCATGCCATTGAAATTTCATTCGGCACATTTCTTTAACTTTTGTATCATTTGAACCTGTGACTAAGGAACGGGTTCGCCATTATTTAAAACTTATTTATTGCCTCATACTGAGTAACATATATGAGATTCAGTTTCACATTGCAATTTGTAAAATGAGTGGAAGATACTTCTATTTTGCCCTGTTTATCCTGTGAAATCTCCAGGGAAGATTTGAGAAATAGTCAAGAAAAAAAACACATGGTGAGAAATTATCAAAAGATTAAAATAATCACAATGATGCTGTGATTAATTCTGACACAGTGTTGTCTTTGGCAAGATATGCATATTGCTTCTAGTAGAAGACTTACTAGTTAATTGAATTCAGACACAAGGAAAATGTTTCCTTTGCTTTTTCTTTGCTTTGAGTTTCTTGCAGTTTCTTGTGACAGCTATTATCTTACAATACCATAAACACTATTTTTTATCAGAAAATTCTAAGTATACCCAGTTGTGCAAATCATATTTCTAAACAACTGATTTATGTCTTTGTATACTGGTCCCCATATTTAGTGGCCCCAAGATACACTAGCACCTGCCTGTGGTATTTGAATCCTGGAATCCCAAATCATCATTGTTCAGCCTCAGAGCAGAAGGAACTATTTTAGTATAAAAATAAAGACCTTTATGTGTGAAAGCCCAGAGATCACTTTTTAAAGCAGAGTGTGTTCTCTAGCTGGAGAAAGTATTTAACTGGTCTGCTCCACCTGTACATGATTTCACGAAAAACATGAAGTACTGAGATTAACTAAGTTTGAGATTTTTTTTAAATAAAAGTAATTTAACTGATTTAACAGAAATTTGCAAATTTAGTAGTACCTTAACTTTGAACTAATGAAAAATATTTGACTACAAATAAAAATAATAAAATAAAAATAATAATAGAAGTTATAATAAAAGCAAAGGACAAATAAATTGATTTGTTCTATGATGCAACTTTCAATCCACTGCAAATGAGTTCAAATTTTCACAAACAAAAAAAAAAGTTGCAATTTTAAATACATGGATTTTTTTTTCTTTTGTGTTTCACTTAAATCAAGAGACCAAATTCAGCTAGATTTGTTGTCTACTTTCAATGTCAATGCTGGAGCTAATAAAACTCTGCAAGGCTAAATATCACCAATATTTCTTTTTCATCCATTCTTGAGGAAAATACATTAAGTGGCAGTGGTGATGACCTCATATCACTTTAATAGTAGATGTTCAGTGTGAGTTTTTCTTGTGCACTCTAAACACAATGCATTTCTCATTCAGCCAGTGTAGGGAGTAGAACTCATGTGATTAAATACATGTGTGCATTTAAGCTAGATAATGAACGTGTTCATTAACATGTAATAAAACACAAGGTGAAAAAGCTTGCTTTAAGAAAGATTTCAGAATCCCTTTTGTGACTGCAGCTCAGGTTTCTTCCACCCAGAAAGAACTGAGTTCACATTATTTCTTTCAAATACACCAGTTCTCAGATTCATTTCCTGTATTTTCTGTAAACCTTGCCTAGCAAAGGATACTTGTTTTCCATAACTGGAAGTTTGCATAAACTAGAATACTTCCCTTTTTGCTTTCCTTTTTCTCAAACAGCAGACTTTTTCACTGATAAGAGAATTTCCCCATAAGCAGAGAGAAGTGTGGCATCCCTGGGGCCAGCTGAGCTTTGGAGTTGCCCAGGCAGCTTTCTTTCCCAACAGATGTCCAAGCAGGATAGCCTGGCTCCATGGTGCTGTTTCAGCACTAGCTTCCTTGGCAGTAGCTGCAGACATTTTCAGGGTAGGAGACAGGTGTTCCCACATGCTTCACTGGGCAGAATGAAGAGCAGCTCCCTCCCTGGTGCCAGTGCACATGATAGATTCAATGATTGCTACTTTCTGATCAAGAATATGTGTGCTTGTAGCACAGAGCAATTCATCTGGTTCTGTAATCAAGAGTGAGTTGCTGAAATACAAAGTCATTGCTTTGGCAGGGAGGAGGGGAGGAGTGTCTGGCAACTGGCTGAGCATGTTTTGCTTAACTTTAAAACCAGCTGAGCACTGGAAATGTGGCTAGAATATATGAGAATCAGGCTTTTCTTTACATATAGCATCTGTAAGTGGGAAGAAAAAAGAAGTTGAAAGATGAAAAGAGAAGTCTAATTAAATGGAATAAAAAAAAAGATCTTATAAGAATCAAATTCTTACCCGGAGTCTGTTCCAGAGGGAATGCAGTGGTGCTGACTAATGTCAGCTGAGGGTTTAATTATGTGGCTAGAACTACACACAGTACAGTTTGGTTTGGAACAGAACATTAAAGGTCATCTAGTCCAGCCCCACTGCAATGAGCAGGGACATCTGCAACTAGATCAGGTTTTCAGAGACCTGTCTAGCTTGACCTTGAATATTTCCAGGGATGGGACCCATCTCTGGGCAATCTGTGCCAGTGTCCCACCACGGTCATTGTAAAAAATGTCTTCCTCATATCTAGTCTGAGTCTACCCTTTTTTAGTTTAGAACTATTACCCCCTGCCCTATCACAATAGGCCCCAATAATAATGGAGTCCCCATCTTTCCTACAACCCCTTTTCAAGCACCAAAAGGCTGCAATGTGTTCCGCCTGGAACCTTTTCTCCAGGCTGAACAACTTCAGCTCACTCAGTCTGTCTTCATAGCAGAGGTGCTTCAGCTCCCTGATCATTTTTGTGGCTCTACTCTGGACTTGCTCCATGTTTTTTCATGTTTTTCCTGTGTCAAGGACCCCAGATGCAGAACTCCAGTTGGGGCCTCATGAGAGTGGAGTAGCAAGGAAGAATCATCTCCCCCAGCCTGCTGGCCAAGCCTCCTGTGATGCAGCCCAGGACACAATTTGCTTTTTGGGGTGCAGGTGCACATTGCCAGCTCATGTCCAGGCTTCTACCCCCTCATACCTGCAAGTCCTCCTCAGCAGGGCTGCTCTCAATTCCTTCATTCCCCAGCTGGTATTTGACACCAGGTGTTTCCTCAGCCCAGGCACGGGACATTACTTTTGTCCTTGTTGAACTCATGAGGTTCACACGGACAAACTTCCCAAACTTGTGCAGCTCCTTTCCTTCCAGCATGACACAGCTTGGTGTCATCAGAAAACCTGCTGAGGGTGAGCTCAATCCCACTGTCCATGTCTTTGATGAAGCTTTTGAACAGAACTGTTTAAAATCCCATATTTAGAATCCTGCTATCAATTTAGCAGTCACACTACAAAGTCTGCACTACCCTTACTTTGCTGGAAATATCCAATTTCCTCTTTCAAATAAAGAAAAATATTTAAACTACTTTCTTGCAACAGCTGTTGGCAAATACTGCCCTCCCTAAGAGTGATCACAGTGCACAATGTAACACCTGCATTACCTAGAAAAGCTCAAAATTGGCTTTTGATGAAGAGAAAGGGAGAGTGATTTCATGATGAGTGGCATTTAGCAGAGTGCCATGGTGGTGGCCATGGGAAAGCAGCTCAGGAACCAGAACTCATGTTCGTACCTAAGAAACACAGAAAATAACTTCCCAGGACAGCTACTTTTATTTACTAGGAGCAGGTGTAAAATGCCATTATGTTCTTTCTTCTAATAAATGGGTAAAAGTGCTCCTTTACTTACTTTTTCTCAAGAATTAAACTGAAAATCAGTGCCCCACTGTTGTGAATTCAACCCAGTGGTATCATAGCATAATTCACTGTGATTCTTTTGCGCTCTGTATCTTTCTGCCTCTATGAAATATACCTTTTTTAAACAACAAATTGGGCATCTTAGACCTAAAAATTGTCTGTGCCTTCTGTTTTCCCATTATTTTCTTTCATACAGATAGATAAAGAGGCAATTATAGAGGATCTATGGAGTACACCCTAAAGAAGGAGGAAAAAACAAAGTAAAGTAACCATCAGGTACAGCAAACTCACTTTATTTTTTTTTTATTTGCTGAAGATGATGTTATTAGGAAAATGTTAATATTTTGAGATAAGTTACTTTGAAGGACACAAAGCAGTTTCATGGCTGTTTTCCTAGTACAAAAGACCATGGGGAATGCTTGAACAGTATAGGTTTAAACTTACAACCTGGATCAAAATTTAAAATGTATAAAATTCAGTGCATGAATTCAAGGAAGTAAAAAAAAAAATGGACTAGGGAGATAACATCAAATTTCTTAGCCTAATAGTCTCTTTCTTCATGCAGAAAAAGACTGAAAAATTACTATGCTTATTTAGTACAGAAACATGACTGCTAGGAATTGAAATGCATTTATCAACTTGTCCTTAATCTGAGTGCATTTGGAAATTGTGAGCTCTTACAGATTTAAGAATGATTGGGAAATTGTCAGACCAGTTTTCCTGATATTTTACTACTACCTCTCAGAAAAAGAAAACTGACTGATGGTAAGTAAATTTCCATGAGGAGAAGACTAGATGAGTTATCCCATTGATGGGTTGTCAATTTGACGTATCTTCAACAACAGTAAAAAATTCTCCAAACCCTACAATACAAGTTGCATAGGCCACCCTTATTCCTGTGATTATTAAGATTATTTAGACAGGGAAAACCCAACAGCCTACCCTGTGAAATTAATCTCCAAACCAAATAAATTTAAGGTCACGCACAAAAACCCAAAACATTGAAATTAGTGTGGAAACTCCCACCACTGAACCAAAATTCCCACATTAGAGAATTGTTTGGAAAGTTTAGGATTTTAATAGGGCATTCAAAAGGCCTGATGCTACAAGTTTGTGAGCACTCAGAGTGCTCCTTTGGCAAATCCATGCTTAATCTACAACTCACATACAGTAAGAAGTTCCTGCTGCCCTCAGCAAAAAAGTGTGTTAGAAGGGGAAAAGAATCAAGGAAGACGGAGACTATGATCAGAGGCATGGAACAGCTCTTGCTACAGAGAAGCAACAGCAGAACTTCTTATGAGAGCTCATTTAAAGGAGATGTGACAGCTCTGCAGAGCCATGAGGGGCATGAAGCAAATGGACAGGGAGGCACTTTTACTCTTCTTCAGTGTAAGATCTGAAGGCAATCCAATAAAGTGAGTCAGAACCCAGTTCAAAATAAAAAAAAAAAAAAAAAAAAAGAGGATTTAGTTCTTCACACAACACGTTGTAGATCTGTGTAACTCCTTGAGAAAGGATCTCAGTGGATGCAACACAGTTTCACTGGCTTAAAGGAAGATTGGAAAAATGGGGGAAGTATCAATTAGGGATTATAATATAGGCTTAAATAGAGGCATCACAATTGCCCTGCTCATATTTGCTTCAGTGCTTCCACTTCCAGCTGGGTTTGAAAACAAAATGGAGAAATAAATGAGAAGTTTCCTGAACCTGTACAGCCACTTTTTATGTATGTTTAGAGGTTAGAAATAACAAGTCTGTTCTTTAAAAAAAAAAAAGTTTAAAAAAACTTAAAAAAGTTTAATTAATTATTTTATGCCATTCTCAGAATAAAACAAGTAACTCCTCCTCGGTTTCAAAAAATCTTCCAGAAATGTCACAAGTTTACTTTTTGCTTCCATTTCTCAGCCAAGTAAACTGCCTTTACAAGAACAGAAATATTTCATTATATTTTCCAGGATTTTATTGTAGAATTTGTTTGGTGAGTAGAATCCATTTTGTTACACAGATAATAGGAAAAGACTTCAGATGAAAAATTTTATCAGAGTTGCAGAGAACACAGATACCCATGATGTCATTTGTGGCTATACAATTTCTTTCCCATAAGCTTGTCAGCCCATATTAATGTTTGCTTTTGTCAGTATGGAACTTGCTAAATATGGCAGGAAACTTGGGAGAGTAATATGTGCTGCAATTTATTCTCATCCCATTGCAGTGTGCAGTCAGAGTGGCTTTATCCTTACACATCAGATTTTGTTGGGGAAGAAAGATGTTGGGATTTTGTTTTTCCCTATTAAGTGTATGCAGCAGAATCTAATAAGACTTGCATTGTTCCTTGCAAAATAATAAAAGCATAAATGAGATGTGTCAGACAGATCCCATTGTATATTCATGCAGACATCTACAGCTATTCTGGTGCATTGCTAAAGAAAACAACCCTGCATTGTTTACAGTATTTTTTTTTATTGATGTAAATGAGCAATTGAAACTAAATTACTGAGACGTGCTTTCTTCCTATTGCAGTTTGACTCACCCATATGTTCCAAAAAGGAGATCTCCTCTACTCAGGCAAAAAATCTCACAGAGGAATAATTGATGAGATATGAATCACTCAATTTCTCTGAAAGAAAGAGGATTGGTTTTCTAGTCTTGCATCCTTTGGTCCTTCCTCACCTTTAATGACATTCACATGGTACCAGCTGGAATAAGTATTGTGAGATATAGGAACAGTTTGAAGCAATCAAAGCATCTTTTTTTAAAAGAATACAGAATTTTAGAAGGAAAAAGCCTATAAACATATGGTGTTTAGACAGGTGCTCTGTAATATACAGCTTTCCTCAGGTGAAGATGCTGTCAATGCTTTTAATCAAAAGACTACAAAAAAGCATATTGTTTGTCCTTTTTTCCTTCCCCTTTCTCTCCCTTGTGCTGGGTTTTTTCCCCTTCTTTTATGAAAAATAAAAGTAAGTCCACCTTTTGTGCTTCCATGTGTGGGTTTGTTTGGTTTTTCTTTCCATGAAATAAAGGACAAAAGCAGAGGGAAAGGATAAATTATTCTAAGAAAAAACATCTAAGAAGTATAAGAAAATTATGAGGGCAAGGAAGACACAACTCCTTATTGACCAAGGAAGGGAATACAAATGACTTGATCTTTCACTCACTAACAGCCCTGCAGAGCTCTCCTCAGCTCCTTTTGAGGAGGCTGAGCAGCAGCATGGGCTTGCTGGGAGCAAGGTCTGTTGACTATTAAAGGAAAATAGGCCTTGGTTTTGGTTTGCACTTAAAGGAAGGTGCATGGTGTGTGCATATGTGTGTCTGTGCATATAGATGAACACACAGGTCAGCCTCAATGCAGAGATTTCATTGTCATTACTGGAACATCAGTCGTTCTCCTCTTCATTTCCTACTGAATTACTTCTGAATTCTAACAAATTTATGCCCCAGAAATCCTGCAGTGTGCTTTCTTACTCTCTTACTTGAGTCTAAGATTTCAAGTGTCCCTACAATTTCACTGCACAGATTCATTTCATGAAATGCAGGTTCTGAGGAAAAAGTCCCTAAGAAACAGACAAAAAGTGAGAGTGTAGTTCTCCTCTAGACTGATTCAGTTGAACTTAGGTTTCTGTCTGCAATGCCTACATTTGTGCTAGATATTCAGGCTCCTATCAGCCATCAGGGCAGTCTAGGTTTGCACATACATGTGTGGTACTGTCTAAATTCCTGTAGGTCATTCAAGAAACCTCCATTCAAAATAAAATTGGGAAAATTTGTGTGCCAGAGACCCAGACCGTTTTGCAGACACATCTGGAGATGAGGGAGTATGGTCTAAAGCTTTTGAGATATTCCTGGGCACACACCTGGGCTACTGAGTCAAGTCTGTGCTCAATACAGCCCTGACTGCAACCCATCTAAACTAATTTCTTCTGCCTGATCATCTCAAAGATGGGCTCCATTTAGGTCTCTGCTGAGTGCAGTGAGAGCAGGCAGCCCTAGACAGACTGTGCAGAGCTGGATACACAAAATTCAGTTGTCTTACTCTGGGCATGGATACAGCTCTGGAGGCACAATTGGCTGCAGAGATGTAGGTGTCTGCTGCTGTGTGAAATATCTTTGCCTAACCTCCTCTGCCTTTGGGTGATCTTCTGTAGGTCCTGTCTGCGGTGTCCAAGCACAGGTGCCTGTGTGGGAAGAGGCCAGGATCTGTCTTGTTCCAGACACAGCATCTTCAGCCAGCTCCAACAACCCCAATTCAGGCCACATCTCAGTCCAAAATGTTTTTCCTCCAGTCTGGATCTGATTGAGATCTGGAAGCACCTCACTCTATTAAAATGTCCAGTATCAATACTCTAGTTCCTCAGAGAATTAAAATCCCTCTAGCACCTGCAGATGTCTCAATCCTGCCATTTTCCTCTTAAGTATGTGTTTTTAAAGCTATTCTCAAAAGAAATCTACTAATCTATAATTTTCTATAATAGTTTGAGTACTAACACCAAACACACGATGCATGAGAAACTGTCAATTTATTTTGAAAAACGGTGGGGAGATAGAGTGTCCTGTAGCAAGATGACATCCTGATGCTTAAACAGTCAGTCAATCATTTTAGACTGCTGCCTCTCCAGATAAGATCTGCTTTATTTTTGTTGTATAATAGCTAAATGATTACAGCTTCATTTCCAGCTGGATCTCTAGCCACTGGTGCTGTGCAACTAATAAACAATTTCTCTCTCTCTCCTGCCTTCTTTTTTTTTTCCTTTTTTTCTTTTCTCCTCTTTTTCACTCTCTTTTTTTACTCTTTTTTTTTTTTAACCTTTTTCATCTTTTTCACAGTAGCTGGATTTCCATCCATCTCAAATAATCTGAATTTCCATCCATCTTAAATAATCAGCACATCAAAGTCCCATGCTGTTAATCAGCTGTTTCTGAATGTATGTCTTCCTCTATTTCTTTTCCTTAATTGAGAATTTACCCTCTGACAGAGCTTTCCACGTTTCCTCTGAATTTGATTTGTCTGTCAGAAGCGGAGAGAAGGAAATCTCATCCGATTTTAGTCTGGGTGTTTTGAGCAGGGGGAAGGGGGAGCAGGGAGCCGCTGCTGCCGGCGTGCAGAGCAGAGCTGGGAGGTTACCAAGCAACGAGACAGAGATGTGTCACAGGGGCAGGGGAGATGGGGAAGATGAACAAAAGTGTGGACAAAGGATTCGAGGAGATGAAGGGAGGCACCGCGATTGCCTGACCTCTTCCTTCTTTCTAATCTCGAGTTGCGATGGTGCCCGTAAATGCAGGCTGTGTAAAGCATCCCAATTTATTTACGTGGATCCTTGGAGGCAGCAGAGATGGAGAGAGCCTGGAGAGCGATCTTGTCATCCAAGGATTGCTCTGTCAAGAGTCCACTGTGTAAGAAAAAGGTGGACAAAGTGTGCATGTGAGCGCAAAAATGTGTGTTTGTCACTGGGAGAGAGGGAGTCATCATACAAACATCTTGTTGTGTTATACATAGACTAAAAACTATTAGTCAGAACCTGATTCGACTTCAAAGGATTCACAGTCCTTAGAATGGCTTAAATTTGGAAATTAGATTTTCTTTGGTTTGTAAATTCTTTTAAAATTGCTCTTGCACCAATTTCCCACACCTTTGATTCCACCCAAATAATTTAAATCAAATAGGTCTTCTCAAAATGAGAGACAAAGAAAAGTTGTGATGTAGAATCCTTATCTGCTTGCTTCAGTTTTTGCAAGGGAATTCACATCTGTCAGACCTTTTAAGCATCTTCTATTCCCTTGTTAGTTTTCCAAGCTTGAACAACCTGAGATACAGTAAATGTTTAAGGAACCATATTTGCCTTTCGGAGAGTAATATGGAAACATAAAGCATCAACAGCTGTCTTCAGCTCCTCCTATACTCTTTAAGCCAACTTAAACAAACCATTGATAAACATAAAAACCTCATATTTCCCTGAAAGGAAAGGTTACTTAAAAGCATCCTAAATATGCAGCATACAGGGAACAGGTGTAGTTCACTACATTATTAAGTTGGTTTAAATTCATGGGGTTGTCTTCACCTGTGGATATAAATTTTTAGAATTTACAGCACTTCTAAAGTTAACCAAAAAAATCTGCATAAGTATTTTGTATTGCCTGATATTGTCCCAGGATATTTATTTGGAAAATTATAACATATATGTAATGGTGTATGTAAAATGTTCTGAAAGACCTTGAAGCTCTTTTTTTTTTCCTTAGCTTGCTTCTTTTTCAGCTTTTACCAATATTTTTCTTCAACACTCTGAGAAATTGAGAGCTGATTTTTGAGCCTGTGACTACAATGATCCAGCAATTCATGTGAACGAGTCAATTTTTTCTAGGTCATTATGACAGTGATGTTTTTAGAGACTGAGGTTCAGGTAAGTGTAACAATTTCTTTCTCCTTGGAAAAAAGCCAAAAAATGACAGTGACCATTTCAAGATACCGTGTTCCTCAGTAGTCCTCTCTTAGCAGAATATAAAAGTTTGAGCAAAGAAATAGCCCTAAATGTTGCTAAGTCAGTGTCTGAAACACCTCTGACACACAAAAACTGGCTTCCTTGTTATTCAGCTGCCATTTCAAAGTGTTTCCCCAAGGTTAGCTTGAGGGTGAGCTGCACCAGCAGGAGACTCCATCATGTGGTCTCAGCATTTTTCCGCTACATCTTAGTGGCAATTCCTGTCACACATTATTCATTACAGAGCTCAGGGACTCCCAGACCTGCCAATTGAGAGGTGTGTCACCTGCACTTACCAGCTACAGAAACATGGCCTGATCTCTTAGCCCTTATAAATTCAATTTCTGGGCAGTCTTTAGAGCCAACAAGTTGCCACGTGATCAGCCTCTTGTTAAGCTTTCACAAAAGCTTCTACAAGGGACAGCACAGACTTGTATTATAATAATTTTACATATCTCCCTCAGTGCCTGGTAGAAACTTTACTGAAGTTAGAAGTGTGACATCAACCAAAAAAATGCATTTTTTAAACTTGAAATTATCCACCCAGTTAATTTTCTTTCGCCCTGCTTGCCATGGGAATGACATTCAGACTGTGAGGTGCCCTATTTGAGGCTGCAGTGCTGCTTGTTTATCAGAATGGATTTATACACCATGCACACATTAGAGCCTTGCATATTGCCATCAGGATAATCAGAGGAGAAAGAAAAGGTACAGATTGCATCTGCCAGTGAAACAACCTCCTACAGCCCTAATTTAAAAAAAAAAAATAAATAAATAATTGTAAATCCACAACTCAGTTATCTCTGAGTAAGACATAAGCTGGTATTTGTTCTCAAACAAGATGATCATTAAGGAAATTTATGTTACTTAAGAAAACATATATACTTCTGAGCTGAAGTAACAGGAAAACAAACTGATTGAGTAAAACCTGTGGGAGTGAAATAGAATATTGTAAATTGAGAGACCAGACTGGGCACAGAAAGGCAACTATCTGGAGAAACTGTGGGTACACCAGATAGTCTCCTTGGACCTGCCTTAGGAAAAGTATTTCTAGCAGAGCAGAGGTCAAAAAAGCAGTTCTTATAGCTTCTAGAATGTGAATGCACATTCAGATGCTGTGAGTTTTCAAATTGAGTAATGCCCTGAATGTAGGACTGGCAGTGAGGGACTCCTGTATCATATCCGGAACTGTAACTTTTCAGAAAGAAGACACAGCAGGGAATGGAGGAAACAGATGATCCCACATCTGCCTGTTGGGGAGCTGTTTTCGTAAAGGTTGCAAGCAGAGATCTGGCTAAATCTTTTTAGCAAAATTATTCTCCTTAGAATATGCTACTTTGTCTTAACTGAACCACTTCATGATGAAATGTGTCAACTGAATTTTAATCAGAATTTTTTTTTTTGTGTTCAGGGCAAAATTCCCAGTGAAAGAAAACCTACTTTACGGTATCCAATATACCAATGATTAAGCCCTCTGTGATCTCCACAGTTGAAGGAAACCTTGATTCTCTGTCCCAGCTGAACGTTTTCCCTGTTACCAGTGAATATTTTAACCACGGGCTAACCACATCCCAGGCTCCTACTTCCTTCTTCCTCAGAGCTGCATACCAAGGATTTCCAAAGATGCTTTTTACAACCTGAAATGAAAGGGCAAAAACCTTCTCTCTCAATTGCTGAGCATTTTTTCCCATCAAACTCTTGCAATATGCAAGTCAGCAAGAGAGATTGGGAAATTGCCATTTCCCAACTCCTGTGCTTCTAAGCTGGCACCAGGCACAGCTGGCACTGGACAACACATCTTTAGTTTAATGTTTTTAAATGGCTTTAAGATAAAAGATGGTAGATCTAGATTAGATATTAGGTTGATGTTTTTACTGTGATGGTGTGAGACCTGGCACAGGTTGCCCAGGGACGTTGTGGGTGCCCCACCCCTGGAAGTGTCCAAGGCTGAGCTGTATGGGGCTTTGAACAAATTGGTCTATGGAAGGTGTCCCTGCCCATGGCAGGGGTGTTGGAACAAGGTGATTTTAGGGTCCCTTCCAACCCAAGATATTCTGTGATTCTATAATTCTGTGATTCACTTGCACAAAATAAAGAGCACAGGAGGATAAAACAGTCACAACTTTGAAAGATGATATGGATGGTGCTTTATTCTTGTCATTCCTCCTCAAATGGAGCAGTCTGATTTCACAATTAATCTGTGCTGACCTTATTAGGCTGCAATAACTACAGAGAATCAGAAGCCATGACTCCTGTCTGTATTTTGCTCAGTAATTCAATTACAATGCATGTGGAAGAGCCATGTAGCACCAGCATTGTGCATGTAAGCCACTTGAAATATAAATGGACACTATTTAAAGAGTGGAGGCATTTAGATATAAATAACTGAGGAGTGCAATCAGCTTTGTAACATCAGCTTTAAAAAACCCAAGCTTGTCACTTGCTTACAATTGCCTGTTTCCCATTTGCAACAGTTATTTCTGTAAGTTTGCCCTTCTGTTTTAAAGAATTCCTTAACCCTAGTTTGAAGTGAAACTTGCTGGTGTCAGCTATTGCTGGGGGGAAGGAGAGGAATCTTATTTCAAGTAAACTGGGTCAGTTCCCTTCTTTGTCATTATGAATAATTTCATTGCTGCAGTTTAGAAGAACTTATGTAAGTTGTCTGGATCAGTGAGATACTCAACTCACACAGCAGCAAATGGCCATGAGTTGTGTGGGGTTGCATCTACCTATAGCTTATAACCCACCTACACTACATGTATTCTCTGACAAGTCAGAGAAAATTTTTGTCTTCAAGACATACTCTTTACAGCAAGTAAAATCAGTTCCATGAACACAGAATTTTATATCCATATCTAAAATAAAATATTACCATACTTATCTATTACAAACATGGCCCTTTTCATTTATATTACACGTTTTTGTTTTATCTGAGTTTAAATTATTAGGTATGAATGCATAATTCCTCAATAATACATATTAAAACTGCATTAAAATGTCGTGTAATTTAACACAAACATAAAATTCTACCCTGATTTCTCCATAAGCCTGTTGTGATTCTTGTGAGTCAG
This sequence comes from Irena cyanogastra, assembly GCA_013397155.1. Lineage (NCBI taxonomy): Eukaryota > Metazoa > Chordata > Aves > Passeriformes > Irenidae > Irena > Irena cyanogastra. Next base: position 358,081 of record VWZV01012176.1, on the reverse strand, counting down.
CATATCACCAATATTTTTACTTTTACAGTCTTTGAGGTGTTATTTCTTTCCAGATTTCTTTATTTTCAGATTTCTAGGGGATTTTCTTGGTCTAGTATTTTCTTCCCTAAAAATATATTATGTATGATCCCAAAGAGGTGGAAAGAGAAGAACAGTAAGACTTACAAATAACGAGTTCTTTCAGAAAAGCTTTTCCATAGAGTTTTAAGATAGCAAAATATTGATGCATTGTCTTTGAGTTCCAATGTTATCCTACTAAACTCTGTTTTCTGTTATGCAAGTAAAACCTCTCTCAGAGAATCTAAAAAAAAATCTTATTTTGAAATACAGTCAGTCATCAGAGATTTAAGATTTATAAAAAGCATTTATATTCATCACATACAGAGAATACATGTGAAACCTCTACAATTGTTAAATATCTTCTTTCTTTTCTGAAAAAATAACCCTTACCTTTGACTACTGCATCATACCAGAGGGGTCAGCTTCGAACAAAGAAGAGATCATTTTCCCAAACTTAAGGAACTAGATCATGATTCAAGAGATTTAGGTTTATTTTTTTGGTGCTGATACAGGCTTCCAAAGCACCCCTAGCTAATTACGTTGGCTAAAATGGCTTCCTTGCTTGTATGAAGAGTACTGCACATCATGAATCCTCTCACTTATGTGAATGAGATTAATTATGAATTATTCATGTCAAGTGTACTGAAAAAAAATTTCCTGGAAGCAAATTAATTCTTTTTTTTTTTTTTTTCAAGAAAGACTACCTCTTACCATCTGATCAAATTCCTATTCTTCTGGTTCTTATATTAGAGCAACATATTTTGTCTTTTTGTTTAGAAATCAAGATAAAGATTTTATTGAACCATATTTTCTTCTCCCTCATTACTACAACAGTCTTTTTGATATCTTATGGTAGATTATGTGTGGTATGGTTTGCAGGTTGTGGTCTCAAGATGCAAGGTTTTCAGAGATTCCCCCGGGACATGACTTCAGTCTAATGTACTGCATGTATTCCAAGCAGCATTTACTGAATATTGACACACTGCCATCATCCTTTAGTTTTACACTAGATTTAAAAGAAGTCATGGTTGAGCAACCACCTCGCTTCCTTTTCCAGGTGGCACATAGAATCACAAAATGGTTTGGGTTGGAAGGAATCTTAAATATCATCTTGTTCCAACATCCCTGCCATGTGCAGGGACACCTTCCACTATCCCAGGTTGCTCCAAGCCCCATCCAACCTGGCCTTGAACCTTTCCAGGGATGGGGCATCCACAGCTTCTCTGGGTAACCTGTGTCTCACCACCCTCACAGTAAAAATTTCATCCTAACATCTAATTTAAATCTATCCTCCTTTAGTTCTAAACCATCCTGCCTTTTCTATCACTATCTTCCTGTGCAAAAAGTCATTCTTCCAATAGATACCTTTCTCACATAAACATCAATTCGTTATTATCTTGGTCAATGAAAAGTTTAAAGAAAAGTAATTTTTTCTGCATCAGGGCAAGAAGCTTTAAGACCTTCAGTCGTAAGAGCAGAAACTACCTAGTCCCAATCAACAGCTTTAACAGCTTCTAGCTTGGACTAAACTGTGGAACAGAATCTTCCAGACAGGGTTTTTTGTCCAAAACAGACATTGCTTCTTTGACTATTCCCCTAGATGTCCTCACAGGCCATCCAAAGTCACTCACGGGCCTGTGGATGTCCAGTAAACCTTAATCCTTCACAATGCTATAATTTCACTACTCCTACACTCTCCCACCAGGCTTTGATGGTAAGGCTGTTTTCACTAAGCCCTACAGGCTCCAACCTTGTTATATAAACAGCGTGAAAGACAAAATTTGACCTGTTGTACATGGCCAGATGATGTGAGAAAGTTGTTTTCTTACACACAGAAACAAATACACAGAAGGTGATTCAAACATAACTAGATTAATTGTAGATTTAATAGATGAAAAAACATATACAACAAGAAAGGTTTGTGTAAGAGGGGTGGAGGTTAATGTGCTTTATGCAGTGCATTATACTGTGCTGTCTCAAACATTCAAATGACCTCATGGAAAGGTGTCTCAGATGTCTCTCCCCTGCACAGCACTCAGTAAAATGCAGAACAGGAATACCTGGCATATCACAAGGTGAAATGGATGTTTGGTTATGTGTCAAGAGGATCCTTGAACAAAAGGGTCAAGGCAAAAGAGAGGTGAGAAAAAAGCAGTATGGGTGGTGGACGGAAATAAAATGCTAATAAAGATATTAGAAACTTCTATTTGTAATTAGCTTGAATGAAATCTGCATAATTACAAGTCTGAGTAGAAATGCTCAAGGGGAAAACGTGGAGGCTGCTGTGCCCCATCAGTGAATACTCATCAACAAAAGAAGTGGAAATGAATCCTTGACTTCTGCTGGGATCCTTTGGCAATAGCAATGTCTCACAGCATTTCTTAAGTTATGATTTGCCCTTCTGAGTTTGCAGTCCCTTTCCACTATGATGAAGTCCGGTTCACTTTCAAGCCATAGAGGAGAAATATCTTGAGGAGAAATTCTAGAGAAGAAATATCACCCACATCTTGGAATAATGACTAGAACTAGAAACATTTTATTTGTGCCACCAGGTCTCTCAGAAGAAGCTGAACCCAGTCCTTTAAATGATAAAATGCACTAAAGTGTGCCCTAATGCTAAAGTGTGCTAAGAGACAGTCAGAGAAGGCATCAGGGACTCGTATCCTACTTTATGCTTTGCTACATTTGCACTAATGAAACATTATAAATAGGTGTCACCAGGATTGACAGCACCTGCCCAAGCCCTCTATTATTGTAGCATCCTACTAAGATCTTGTTAGTCATTATCTACAGTTTCATTACCAGGATAACTGTCCGTGGAAACCATTACACCAGGCTGCAGCTGAGTATGATCTGATGGATTTATTGAAAGCCACTTCTGGAACTCCACAGCACTTTACAGTTTTCTCAAAGTTAGTGCAATGGATGAATCATGCTCTATCCCTTGCCTTTAAGGATGATGGACCCAATCCAATTTGGGGGTGGGAAGGAGTGAAGCAGACAGCAGACAGTAATGGTGCACAAACACCCAGGGTTCCTAGATGGTGTCTGGGGCTGCAGCTGTCTGGGTTTGGGAAACAGAAAAACAGGAGCAGTGAAGTGTTATCTCATGGGTAATTCTGGGAGGCTGCAAATGCACTAAAGTCAGGCTAAGGAATGCATTTTCCATTTTCTAAATTGTCATGTACCCAAATGGGCTCTTAGAGATGCTTTGCCATCTAAAAAAAAAAAAAAATAAAAAAAATAAATAGATTCATAGGGCTTCAAAGGTCAATTACATTAAAAAATGCTGAATCCTTTTACATTAATGCTCTAAGTGTTTTTATTCCAAGGATTTTCACTCAGATGTCAAATTCAATTTCTCTTTTTCTTCTCCTGGGTCACGGATACTTAATATTTTTTACTGACACATAATGAACTCTTTTCTTTAATATGTAGCTGCTTTATAATTAGACTCTTAATGATTAGTTCAATTTATTGTGCAGTTGTTGGGTGACAAGGGCCTTCTTGGTGGTTGGGTTTTGGGCTTTTTTTATGTTTCCTATTAGGTCTCTGCTATTACCAGGTATTGTTAGGAAGAAATTAGATCAAGCAGTAACACTAAGATATCATCAAGCACCATCAACACAAAAATGTGGGGAAAATGAAAAGTTAAAATCACTGATATGTAGAATTTTGCCCATCTCTTCTTTTGAGAACATCCTTTTCTTCCTCTAACGTAAAAGAAGATTCATCAATGTTTGGTGAGCATTTATCTGGAAAAAATATTTTCTTCTTAGAGTTTTGAGCTGTACACTACCATATGTGTTAAACTACTAGAGTGAAAACTGAATAATCTGGAGACAAAAGAGGCATTTCAAGGAAGGGCTACAACTCCTGCCCTGGTATAGTTCTCCAGCATCCTGAAAGGAAAAGGCAGCTGTGGTAAATGCTGTACTGAAAGTGTCTAGAAAGCTTCAGATCTGAAAAGTCTTTTCTCCTTTCCAGATATTTTCTAGAGCTCAGCATTAGCTATTCTCAACCCTCTTCCTTTTTTTGCCAATCATAAATACATAAAGAAGATGAAAGGAAAAGGAAAAGAGGACAAAGGAGAGAACTGCAGAGAGAAGTGAAATAATCTGAAAATAATTTAGAAGTCAATGAAATTAGGATACTGTGTTTATCTCTAATGATGTACTCATCTTTTTGCACCTTTTAATGTCAATATTCTGTATATGTTGCTTGGGTCAGGGCATTGTGCAGACTCACTTTTGATTGAGCCCCTGCTTCGTACTGGATCCTTAGATCTCAATAAATTCTTCCCAGCCTTCACCTGATATGTGAGCAGCTCACCATATTATTGCACATCTGTTTTTGCAGTGAAAACAGAATGGGCTCCTACTCCAAAACCTTTGGAAAAGGCAGGTATTATTGATTAAGGGCAAACACCTTGAAAAGTGGCAGGCTGGAGTATGTGAAAATGCCACCTCAAGAGGCTCAGAGAGCATCTATCACCAGCTGAGGGTTGTTTACTGAGCAGCTGGATGTGGGACACGTGGGCTCTGTCTGGCTGCTCCCAGCAGAGTCTTCTGTGTCCCATTCAGCAGCAGCTTGACTGCCCTGCCAGTGGGAGCTACCCCTGTGCCTTGCCATTGCTTAGACCAGCTCCCACTGCAATGAAATCCTTCCCCAAATCAGAGAACTCTCACTGCTGGTTTCTGGGGTCATCCTTGTTAGTTGTATCAGCACTGAAGCTAAGAGAGATGTGGAGCACCCAACAATCTCTAAACCTTGCCTGACTCAAACATGATTTCACTGCTCAAGAGAGCGTGTCACTGGGGTAAAGAATAATAACTTCAATAAAGAAGGAAACAATCATCATTTTCTGTGAATAGTGAAGGGATTTTAATAATATGAAGGGAAAAAACCACACAAACAACCAAAACAAAGAAAGAAAGTGCTTCTAAATTAAAGTAATACCTTTACAAAAGACTGTACATTGCAGTGAAGGTTTGTTGGGTTTATCCAGGTGTGTAGGTTCCTGTAGTGAAGGTTTGTCAGGTTTATCCAAGTGTGTAGGTTCTTGTGAGTGAGCACTTGCTGCTCTGATCACTGGCATCAATCATTAGTGAAACAATTAGTTTAAGAGAAATCACTGTTGCTCACAACCCTATTCTCTACTCCTCTCTCTTTTATACATTTATATGGCACACTGAAAGTGAAAAGGGAACCTGCCCTGTCCTGCCAGGTTCTTGCATATGGAACTGAACAAAGTTTTCCTACAGCACAGATTCTTGGTACATGTTAAGCATTTCACATTTTTCAAGAAAGTATCAAGATTGGTGGCCACTTTCAGTTGATTTCCATAAAATTTAGGACATTATTTGCCTACTCCTTTAGAAAGAAAATACACTTGCTACAAGGATTTTGAGAGTGCCTCAGCTGTTCTTTCCTCACATTTACAGTGTGCTTAAGAGACCTATATAAGAAATATTGGAGGGCAAGAATTCTGGATACCTTGATATTGGCTGTTTGCAAGATTAATAGAAGTATGACACGGGATTAAAGAGTGGCAGCATTATCTGTAGCCATGTCTTGTGTGTGCAAGCAGATCCTGCCCAGACTGGATGTGCAAATCAGGGAATACACCTGACTGGCCGTGCTGCTTCTTTCTCTCTCACAGCTGTCAATGCAATAATCTGAGAAAACTGGAGACACTCTGCATGCAATGCAAAGTTCCATTTTGCATATAATGTGAATATTTATTGTCTTATTTACATAAATTCCCTGCTGTCAAATCCTTCATTTCTTCACTCTTCCCCCTACCAAATATCTAAGTCTTTTCCTTCTGGAAATTTCCATTCCTCTGCAATCTTTTGTCATCACTAGAAAACCTCAATGGTTAGTTGAGAGCACCATGGGGTCAAAAGCCTCTGCCTGGCTCAGACTATTGTAAAAGCTGTTTGGGCTGCTCCTCCCCTCTGCACCATGGCAGGGATTGTACATTGTACTTAGTGTAAAGAGAGAAATGATGACCTGCAAAATCACCACTACACTGAGCTGCCCATTTTGCCATCCTGGGCTAAGCAAGATACAAAGGCAATACTGTTTCTATGACACTTTTCAAAATATTTCAATATTAATTATTACACTCTACAGCTCAGATCCAAAGCCACTAAATAGCACATAGTGAGAGACCAAAAAAGTCTTTTAAAAGCTCTAGTCCATCAATTTTTTGATACAGAATTTTTGCTTGGTTTTTGTCCAATCTAGTCTTAACATATCCCAGCATTTTCCTTCAGAGGCTCTTCTTCTGCCAGAGCTGTTCAGGCAGATGGTATTAGCAAATCAGGAAAAAAAAAAATGACATTTCCTCTTTTGTGTAGCTCCAAATATACATTATGATGTTTTCTTGATATTTGAATTTTCTCATGCTAAAATTTAAAACCTTTTAGTAAAATCATCCTCATCTCTTATCTCTTACACTACGCTCCCATGAACTCCTGATCATATTTTTGTTTGATAATAATCAGAAAAGAGATATCAGGAAAAATTATGAGGCCTATTATGGGATTGCATCACATGTGTTTCAGTATGTTTTGTGATATATTATTATCCTTTCTATATATTTTTATTGCATTATATCATGTGTATTTTATTAATATGATTGTATGCAATTGTGATATAAACAATGCCTTATAATGCATTGTGTTTATTATAGCACACACTCCACTATGTGTTATGGCAGGACACAGTACCTGTATTTGCATATTATTTGAAATGTAATCAGAGACAAAAATCTAGAAATAAGAGCAAGATTTTTTTTTTCACCAAGACCTTAATTTCAACTCATTAAACCAATGTAAGTTTTGCCATAACCTTGAGTAAAAGAATAGGACAAATGTGTGGGCTTTAAGATCAAAAAGAATAGATTTAGATTATTAGGAAGAATTCTCAGGTTGCCCAGAGAAGCTGTGGCTGCTCCATTCCTGGAAGTGTTTCAGGCCAGGTTGGATGGGGCTCTGAACAACCTGGTCTAGTGGAAGGTGTCCCTGGCCATGGCAGGGCTGTTGGGACAAGATGATGTCTAGGTCCCTTCCAACCCAAACCATTTTGTGATTCTATGTGGCTCCTTACATGCATTTTGAAATCCATAAAATCTTATATTCTGAATAGAGAGATTATATTATAATTATCCACCTTTTCCCCCCCGAGTATTTGTAATAGCCCATATAATTCTCCTTAATTTAAATTACTTATTTCAGTTCCTTATTAGTTATTTTTATGGGTTTGATTCTTTTGTTTTTCTTCTGTTAGGGCCCAAAATAAATAATGAAAAATAAATAGATGCATTTATTCTCAAATTCATTGTATCTGATATATTCAGCATTTCTAATGCACTGGTTTTTTCCACGTCCAGCTATAAAATCTAAGCCAGAAGACATAAGTCTTCTTTAGGAAAAAAAAAAGCTGATCAAAACAGAGAAAGATTTTTACATGAGCAGCAAGCTCAAATCTTAATTACCTGTAGACATCCACAGATAGTTTCAGACATTCCCAGAGGTGAAGAGGAGTTGCTCAAGTCACCTTCCTGTAATTATATGAAGAGAGGAGAGGAAACCATTGACACATGGCAAATGAAACCGATCTTGAAGAGCACGCTGCTATAAAGAATCAGTGAAGTATGCACCACTAGACTTTGACCTTCATGCAGCAGGAGGCAATGAAACAAAATTCTTTGATTTAAGAGAGTATGTTTTATTAAAAAAAAAAAAAAAAAGAATTGGATAGTCTATGAATCACAATGGGCCAGGATTGCAGCTGGCACTGCATTGGTGCACAAAAAGTTAAGAGAAAGTGGTGAGGAGACTTCCCTCTCCTCACCTCGCTTCTTGGTCCTTGGACTTTGTGGATGTGAAGGCTTCAGTGGAGATAAAGGACTGGAGACCCAAAGGAGTGCAGAAAAGGGAAGTAGTGCTTTCATCTTCTGGGCTAGCGAAAGAGCCAGGTCAGTGGGGAAACAGCACAGTGGAAGGGAAAGAGGAGTATATCCCCTTTGCTCTAAATGCTTTAACAGAGTGTTTTCAGTCCCTGTGGACTCCCTAAATTCCTGCCCTATCTTAACCCAAACCTCGACTATGTCTGATGACGTATGTTCAATTCTACATTTCAAAATGGGCTGCAGCCTTCTGAGTGTCTCTGAACTACAAAAGATAGCTAAGGAAACTAAACCCGCTTTCAGTAGGCCTAAATTTTCAGGATAGGGTTTGGATAATTCAGACCAATGGATCAGGCAAGATGAGCAGCTAAAATCCTGCCCTGACCAAAAGGTATCAGCTGCCTTTTGCTTTTTTTCCCTAGCAGTTATTCAGTTTTGTCTGTGTCTCCTGAGCACAATGTTAAGGTGTATTTCAGATTCTCTTGCAGATCTCTTGGGGTGGACATCCCACAGAGCATCAGTGTTTTCTTCCAAGGTTGTCCCAGTACTTGTGAGAAATAGTAAATCAGGGATGGACTGGAAGTTTCTGGCTATAAGTCAGGAACAGTGATTTTCAAGACTGTTCTGTTCTCCGTGGTTTAAATGTGTGTTTGCAGAGACTTGCAGACTTGCAGCAGGGTAGCATAGGGCTGGGATCTGAGCAGAGAGTGAGTTGGGTAGAAAACAGTCAAACAAGGGAATTATGGCAAAAATCAGCAGCAGAAAACGATATTAATTCTTCTACTGATTACCAGTCTGTTCTTTAAGCGAGAATATACACTTTTTCACATGCCATGATAATGTTCTTAAAATCTTTCTTAAACCCACGCTTTGCACAGGGAGAGAAATCTTTGCTAGTCCTAATACAAACAAAGAGTGAATAGCAATCAATGCTCATTAACTCATCCCGAGGGCGATGAGTTAACCCACTGAAATGTCATCACTGCAGTGGAAATGCCACACCAAGCCTCATCAGTTACTGATTTTTGTAAATTGTAAATTTACAGCTAGAAATGAACAGGCTGGGTTGAAACCTTAGAGGGGATAATGTGCCACCAGGCCACATTCAGATTAGCCAAGGATGGGCATCCCATCACCTGTCCAATGTTTCAGGCAGCATCCAAAAGCTGTGGCTTTGTTTTCTCTCTTGGCCACTGCAGATAGTTTGTGTTGCACCCCTGTAAGATGACAAGCCTCGTTACTTTAATCGGCATTATGAGCCATTTTAATGACCATTTGTCTTGTATTTCAGTGTTAAGAACAGCATTTGACTCTGCAACTTCCCCTACAAACGTTTCACCAATTGACACATTATTAAATTCTCTGCCTGTAAAGGACAGGTCAGGCCCTTAACACTGTCTGTAGTTATGTTTGCTTTGGTTACAGCCATTTTACTTTCACACTTGACATGGATACCCTGCTACTGAGAGCTCCAGCACTTCTTTCCTCATCAGCCCTAACTACAACAATAAACAGCCCAGCACATTCAGAATGCTGCAGCCAGAGAGGAACATATAAATATTTCATCATGCACTAGCTCTGAGAAAAATGTGAACAAATTAAGGCTCTCATGTTGCGCTTGTGAGACCAGTATTTTATCTTCTCTCTATTAAAAAAGTAATAATCAGAGAAATGCTGTAAACTAACATGAGGTCTCCTGAGCAACATGCAGCATGTCATTAGTCTGGCTATTTATATCCCACACAGAGCCCCAGAAGTCATGGAATAAGGAAAGGCTAAGCAATAATTAGTGCCGGAAGAGTACTGAGTTCAACGTGCAAATGAAACAAGTAGTAATCATCCAGATGGTGTCATCTCTTCAGAGGTTCACTCTGACTGAGGATTATTAATCTTTCTCTTTTTTTTTTTTAGTTTTTTGTTCTTTTTAATGCAGCCCACAGAAAAATAAATGCCAAGGGTTAAGAGCCAATACAGTATCATTTATTACTGCTGTTAATTAGTTGTGTGATGCCAGTGCCTGGAGATATAAGAGAACAGAGAGCAGGGCCCTGTTGTGCTGAAGTTTGTACAAATAGAGAGATGGTCCCAGCTAAGAACTGTGAAGGGACCACAGGGGAAGTAGCTTAGCCAGAGAGTAAGGGTTTTCTGAAGCCCTTGCCACATGATCAATATTTTGTAGCTTTTTTATTTCTATTGTCATTTTCACCCTTTTTCTGCCTTCGCATTCTCACCCTTCTAATTTTCATTCTCTTCTGATTTCCTTCTTCAAAATTCTACTTCCAGCCTGACCTTGGATTTCTGCAGGAATCCTGATTATGTTCACTTCTCTCCTCTTTTAGAAGCTCTTCTGAAAACAGCACTTTTCCACCCAATTCCTTCCTTCTTTACAGCATCCACAAGCCCATTAGCAATTTATAGCACTGTATAAGATCAGAATCATCTGTGAGGCTAAAATCTGCTTTTAGAAACCAATATTCTGCTTTTGCTAAAGTCAGAGAAGTAACACAGTTTATAATGAGGGCAGATTCTGATGTATGTTCTTTTCCATATTTTCAGGCACTTTTAAGCCAGACTTAGCACCTCCTACAAAGATACACTACCATCAACAAAATGTAGGGTAGAGTTTCCTTTGCCCTAAATTCTGTGTGATCTTGAGGTTTATTTGTCACTTCCTAAAACTAAATGTTCTCTTTGATATTACTATCATTGCTGATATGGCTATTAACCATATTCCCTCTGTATTCTGCATTTTATTTGCAATAGCCCTGATTTCCTCAATAGGGGTTACCTGGTGCCATGTATGACCCAAACCTCAACCCAAACTGACACTTTGGGGGAGGGAGGAGTTAGTTTTACTACAAAACAACATTTTTAAAAGAGGAGCCTCATTTTTAAAATTTTGGGCCTCATTTCAGGCACTTGTGACCACATTGCACACTTCTCTTATAGTGATGCAAACAAAGGTATAATCGGATGTATAAAAGTCACACTTTGGTTGAGGAAAGCAAAACGTAACTTTCTTCCATGCAAAGGTTTTCTCATGATTAACAGAAGAGGCCAAAGCCCTTTGTTATTAAGATGGGGTGCCACAGGGAGGAGGGAAAAGAGGGGAACTGTTGGCTGGGTATTTCATTTCACTCCATGATTTTTCAGACCACCAGCCTCCTCAGTCCCCAGCAGCTCTGCCTGTCGGTTTTTCCCTGAAAAATGAGAATTCTTTATTCCAGCACATAGATAATCAAAGATCATCAGTTACTGTGACATTAAAATGGGGAGAGGCTGTAAAGGATGTGTCAGAGAAAAGCAAGAAGGGCATACTCTCAACACCTAAGTCTTTGCAGATTCTCAGCCAGACACAGAATTAAACACCTGAGTTTCCTGTACAGTGACTGAGGAGAGATTAAAAACTGATTCCACAAAATTATCCTATAGCTGAAGCAGAAGTAGGAAATTCTGAGGACGCCTAAATTTCTGCTCTAGGCCTTAAGTGCTTTTAGGCTTCCCCCACCCTTAGCCTTCATTAGGCAATTACTTCCCACTGGGGACACAACTGGAGGTGGGTGAGGAGCTGTGGAGCCACAGCCTGGAGGCTGCAGCTGCTTATGTGCATTTGCCAAGATGTTTCTAAGGAAGGAAAAGAACAGGTGGGTTTTTTTTTAAACTCATATCTTCCAGAGGAGTACAAGATCTCAATCTGAATACCCCTCTTAGTTTGGAATTATTGCACAGGGCTTCAGTGAACACTTCCCCCATTAACCAGGCACTAGCCAGGCACTCTACATAACTCTAACCCACCACTTTCTTCTGGGTAAAATGTTTCTTTTTAGCTTTGTGTCTGGGGAATGAAGAACTGGCCAAACCATTTTCCTGCTATGGGTGCTCCTGATTATCAACACAGTGAGCTGTTCATCTTGTCAGCAAGCATAGGAGTGCAGAAAGCTGAGTTTACTGCCATTGTCCTGCAGAGATCAGTCTGTGCCAAGCCTGGTGCATCCATTAGGTCCTTCAGTTTTGTGAGGGGCTGCATAACCTCTGCTTGCCAGTGAGGATACAGAAATTGAAGGGTATTTGGAGGTGGGAATTGAAAAGGAAGACTTTTCGTGGGAATGTGCTGCTTCTATCTCCACTTGCATGATGATAAGTCTCTAGGTGTCCAGAAACTGATTTTTTATTATTATTTTTCTCTTTTTTTTCTGCAAAAGAAAGAGCAAAGAATGCAATGAGTGTTAGCCTGCAATGGTATGCAGCTGAGATGTCTGTCTGTCCCTGCTCCAGATAGTGTGGCAGAGGGCCAGCCTGCATGGGTATGAAACTAAATGTTGGACTACAGAACATTTTTTTTTTCCTTCTTTGTGAAAAACATACCAGAATTTCATCACATTCTTGAATGGTGCCAGTATGACAGGTTGGAGAAATCTTCTCAGAACCTCGAAAAAACAAGTGCTGCAGAGTGCAAGGGGAAGCACAGTAACTACATTTTATAATAGCTTGCCTTGAGCTAGAGCAAGGGTCAGTGGAGTCAGTGATCAGACTTTAAGAGCAGAAATAAGACATGGCTATTCCTCACACTTGCTGTAATGCAGTTTTCTTCCATCACAGTTCTTGTGACTAACCCATGAATAGTTTATTCAGGCCCATGAACGCCAGATGTTTGTCTCTCCCTTTCTCACTCAATGTTCAACTTGCATGATCACAGAATGACAGAATGTTAAGAGGTTGGAATGGACCTTAAAGATGATCCAGTCCCAGTTCCCCTCTGTGGGCAGGGACACCTCCCACTGGATCAGGTTGTTTAAGCCTTATCCAACCTGGCCTTGGACTCTTCCAGGGATGGGGCAAACTGATGCAGTGTCTCACCACCCTCACAGTAAAGACTTTCTTCCTAATATCCAGCATAAATTTCCCCTCTTTCAGTTTGTACCCATTAGTCCTTGTCCTGTCAGTACAGTTTCTCATGAAGAGTCTCTCTCTGGCTTCCCTGCATCCCATGCAGATCCTGTAAGGTCGCTCTGAATTCTCATTGGAACTTCCTCTTCTCCAGGCTGAACAGCCCCAGCTTTCAGCCTGTGTTTGTGGGGGAGGTGCTCCAGTCCTCTCACCAACATCAACTTCATGGTTCTCCTCTGGACTTGCTTCAACAGCTTCCATGTGCTTTTCGTGTTGGGGGACACCAGAACTGTGCACAGCACTCGGGGTGGGGTCTCACAAGGGCAGAGTGGAGTGGGAGAATCCACTCCCTCGACCTGCTGCCCCCAGTGCTTTTGATGCAGCCCAGGATTTTGTTTGCTTTCATAAGAAGGTGTTTCATAAAAAGCATAAGAAGCACAAGGCTGGCTTTCCTCACCTTGGCACCTCAGATGCACCACATGTAAAATGGTGTGTTGATTTTGTTCATTAATGTGGAGTTCTGGAACCAGGAAACAAAAAGCCTCCACCTGCCATTTCTTTTCCCTTTGCAACATAACCAAAGCAAAAGATAACACCTAAAATTCATGGCATCATGGCTTTCCTGGTGGTGAGTCACCATCAGGTGAATCTATTCCATCATCTCTGGAGGAGTCAGGAAGATGGGAGAGCTGTGCTGTGCTCAGCCATTAGCTCATCTCTTTTCTTTCTTTTCAACCGTGTGCCGCCTTCAATCTCTTGGCACTGCATATGTCAAGAGCAGGAAGTAAGTGGGCCGTAGGATTTTCCCCTCAGCATTGTTCAGGCAATGACAGGATGCAGCACAGATGGAATAAGCTTGTTTATTCTGAATGTGCTGGAGTTATTGATAAAGGACAGCTTCATCCCTGCCTGAACAACACCCTCTGTCCTGGCATCTTGAACAGGTGCCATGAGCCTCACTCCAAGATCAGCCAAAACCTGCAGGAAAACAACCTTTTGGAACACAAGCATTTTGAAAGGAAGTCCTGGTTTTTGCTGGGTTTTGGGGTTTTTTTTTCCCCAGTTTTAAATGCCATATTTTCTTTAAACTGTTTTCTGCCTCCTATTTACAACTGAGAGGACAGTGTTGTATTTTGCTTAGTAGGAGATTCTGTCTCACCCATACTAATGTCCCTCAAACTGGGGGGTTCCTAGAGATGTCCACACCCAAAGAATGCCAGAATCACCATGCAACTGTACTCAGTGATGACCTCCAATCCTCTCAAAGAGAAACTTCTTAATTCCAAGAAAGAGTCCATCAGGTAAGACCTCAAAGCCCACTTTTTGATTCATATTTTGTTACCACTTTTTATTCCACCTATGCCTTTATATAAAAACTTTATTAGAGACCCTTTTATTTCTGCATGTAGATTACAAAAAATACTGTGTTTTCATAGAATTAAGTTGAACATAGATTCCTCATAACACAGACTCACATCTTGAAAATGCCTCCTCAGTCCTCAAGAGCAGGCAGAATGGCAAGGGTAACAGACTTATGGAATAATTTATTTGGAAAAATCTTCTAAGATGAAGTCCGACTGTGAAGCCAGCACTAACAAGTCACCCCTAAAACAAGTTTCTAAGTACCACTTCTACTTGTATTTTAAATATCTCCAAGGATTGTGATTCCAACACTTCCCTGGGCAGACTGTTTCAACGTTTGACAAACCTTTCAGTGAAGAAATTTTATTATAATGTATAGTCTAAACTGCCCTGGCACAACCAGAGGTGATTTGCTATTGTCCTATTACTTGTTACTTGGGAGAAGAGACCAATCCTCATCAGGAGGTTTGGAGGAAAAGCACAGAGAACTAACCAGAAAACATTGTCATTCTAATCCATAAAAACTTAATAGTCCTTTATCTTATATACTGCGTCAATTCTCACCTCATATGAAAAAAAGAATTAGGACTAGAAGAAATACAAAACGAAAAAAATATGTTAAAGAGATGGACCATTTTCTATATGGATAGATACTAAACAGAAAATTTGTCTGAAAGCAAAAGACGGGGAGACATAATGGTAAAACAGATAATTTTTGAAAATTTTGGAGAAAGGAAATAGGCAATGGTCATGTATTTTTTCTCACAACTGAAAAATAAGAGAGAGTCTTTCTTTGGTTCAGACTAAACTGTGATCTCATCAGTGATTACATCAATATCACTTAATTAATAATGGCATTGACATGTAGTTCTTGATGCTACTTGCTTTCATAGAAGAAATGTTAAAGAAGCAGAAATTCAGGAGAGGATCTTTTCCACCCACATCTTTGCATGATAGCTACTTCAGTTACTGCATCTTGATTAGGAAATAACTGCACAACCTGAAGCCAAGGAAACACAGAGTCAGAGTTAACAGATAAAGCTTTATTTCCTAGAAATCCGTGTCCAAATGCTCTCAGTCTTTGTAGTACTTCTGCTGTGCAGCTGGCTGTATCTCTGCTGATGGTGTCAGGGCTTTGCAATGCAGCAGCCCTTCCCTTGCTGTCCCTCCTTCATCTATCACTGTGTTCAGTTTGTTAATCAAGCAGAGGTATGAGCAGAGAGGGTTTTTTAAAGCTTCTTGCAAACAACCCTCACCACATGAGTAATTCATAACAAGAATAGGAAAGGCAACAATTTCACCCCAGTCCTTACCCTGGGAGAAAAGCAGAGTTAGACAGACCTAAGAGAAGACTTGGAGGAGGGTTTCCCATGACATCTGCAAAACATGACAGGCATATGTGCATTCTCACAGTGGCCAAGTCTAAGCTAATTAGACCTGCTGAGAAGTCCACAGTAATTCTGTATCTCTCCAGCACAAAGAGAAGTGCTGACTGACACACACATCAAAACTGATCTTAGCTCTTCACCCTCCTTTCTGCTGCCAGCATGGGAAAAGTTTCAAAACCAAGACTGAGACCATTGCAGTAAGAAGAAACTGCTGTTTCCTTTGGAAGACAGGTGGAGAACAGGCACAGAAAAAGGAATAGAAGCCCAGAAGCCCTGGTCAGACATGCTGCTAACACTGGAGAATAAGCAGAATATTCTTCAGTACAATCCATCTGTTGGCCATGGGGCTCTCAGAGCCTACATGCTAAAGATGAGTATTTCACTTTTGTTATGCCTTGCTTGGCATGGCTTCTGTCTCAGCAGGGGACAAGAAGGCACAGAGGTCAACTGGGCTGCACAGTGTGGCATTTAACAAACCATTAGCAGACTCGGTGCAGGGATGTGTTCCTTTCAGCAAACCTGCTTCCTGCCTTCTGTGGACATCCAAACTGTGCCAAAGTCAGGAATATACTAAAGACAATAGAAATGTTTACACTTATTCCCTGTGTTCTGGACATCTCCATTTTCACAATCATCATAAGACAAAAAAACAGTTGCAGTAATAAAGAAAATAAAAAATGATTTTTGCTTCCCCGTCCTCTTGCTGAACAGATTTTTACTACTCCCTGCTTGTTTCTGTTCCAACTGCTGACATCTCTGTAGAGCTTCTGCTTTGAATCATTTTTTGGAATAAACAGAGGATGCTGAAGCTTCTCAGAGAAATGAACATGGTGTAACAAAATAACAGCAGTTAATGGCATTGGCAAAAGCAATGGTCTTATCAAATTTTCACTTCTTTTCTGCAGGATCATGAGATTTAAGAACTCAATGGAATTCTATATATAGAATAATTCAGGAAAGGGGACATGTGGAGGTCAAACAGTTTAATTTAGAGGAAGAAAAACTGTGTATGATCAGAATCCATATTCTTTACATATTTTTCAAGATTTTTGAGTATTGAAAGGGAAATTAAAATTTTGCAAGGTATATTTAAATTTACTCTGAGTTTATTAAATCAGAGGTTAGATTCTGAGGTTTTCTGCAATAGAAGGCTTGAGAGAATGACACAGAAGAGCTCTTCCATGTTTAGTCCCTGTGACACAGAGAAGGAAGCAAGTGATAACTTGCATCTTGAAAAAAACTCAGGGAAAAAATCTGCTATGCCTAGATGATTGCTGTTACCCATGTCACTTCAACGCTCTGAATTTCATTTTTTCTCCTTTAAGAGAGTGACAAAATACGTACCTTAATTGTATGGTGTTAATTCTACGCTGAGAAAAAATTGACCCTGACAGGTTTGGTTTGTAATTCAAGATTATTCTTCTGATGCAAACGTGGGAGCTGGCACCTACTCTTCTTTCGAAGGACTACGATGTGGAGCTGAAGGATACCTTAAACTGGGAAGGCTGAGCAAAACACTTTCAAGGTCTTAAATGGCTTAAGGAATCCCAGGGCTATAAAACTGAAAACTTGTATCCGTAGAGAGACAATAGAATTACCTTTTCTACTCCCAAGCATTTCTCTAAGTTGAAGTACCAGAGCTCAGGTACTTGGCTAGGTACAATGTAATTAATTAATTAAAATAATTAATTAGACACACTTATACTCACATGCAATTTTGTATAAAGTCATTGAAAACAGATAACTAACGACTTGTCTTTAATGGCAACTACTTGGATGACTTAATGGCTTTAAGCTGAAAGAGGGCAGATTTCAATTAGACATGAGGAAGAAATTCTTTACTGTGAGGGTGGTGAGGCACTGGCACAGGCTGCCCAGAGAAGCTGTGGATGCCCCATCCCTGGCAGTGTACAGGGCCAGGCTGGATGGGGCTCTGAGCAACCTGGGACAATGGAAGGTGTCCATGGCAGTGGGGTTGGAACAAGGTGATATTTTAAGGTCCCTTCCAACCCAAGCCATTATGATTGTATGAATCTACTTCCTAGTAGAAAAAAGGATCTTCCCCCTAATAAAAGACTGCATGTGCTTTATGGATTTCTAAGGCAGGGAAATTCTCATGGCTTTTGTGAGAAGTGTTGGGGCCTGGGGCTTAATTCAGTGGGAGAGTCTTGCATTTGGTTTAAAAGACTGATCCCCTGAATGGGACAGAGATCAATGACAGAAAGATGAATTTTTGCTGAACAGCTGCCTCCAAATCACTCAATGCTCAACATTGAGTTTGAGGATGTTAAATTCCCTTTTGGGTGCAGGCTTAGCCTCTGCTGCAGAGACAGCTAAGCAAGATGGAGCACGTATTTAGTTCAGCAACGGAAAACACGGAACGGTCTTCCAGGAGAAGCAAGGACAAATCACAGTCACTACTATGGGGAATAAAGGCAGACCTATAAAAAGGCATTGAGGGATAGAATTTAAATTTATACATTATAATTTTAAATATGTTCCCAAAGTAACGTACTTCTTCCATCTGTATTTGGAGGTACTTGAAGTTCATAAATGTGACTATTTTCAGTGCCAAATATCTCACGAGCCTGTGAGTTCTATCTCTGAGCAAATGCAGGAGCAGGTTTTTTNAGCAAATGGGGGGGGGTTTTTTTTTTTTTTTTTTTTTTTTTTTTTTTTTTTTTTTTTTTGCTGTGTAGTTTGCTGAGCAGTTCAACATCAGATTAACAAACAAGTTTAACTGAGATTAGAAAAGCAGGCATTTTTCCTCTCATTTTTTTCCTCTGGGAGTTTATCGTGAAAAGGGCTCTCAGAGATTAACCAACATATCACATAAAAAGTGATTTCAAAAAAGAGAATTGCAGTTAATAAAATTCCACATTCCTATAAAATCTGCTAATGGTCAAATGTCTGCCTGGCCCTTAGAAAAACTGGCTTCAATTCTTTCATCAGAAGGGGGGACCTCAAAATTGTACCCTCGTGGGAAATTCCCTGGCTCCTGGGAATGGGGCAGGCTGGGTGGAAAGGCAGTGAAATTCCCCCTGCCACGGGCAGGAATGCCTTCCACTGGACCTGTCTGCTCAGAGCCCCATTCAACCTGGCCTTGAACTAAGTAAATTAAGGAAGTGAGAGAACTGGAATTTCTCCCTATCCCCTTCTTTTGAAAAAGGAAGAAAGTTGGTACATTTCATCTACTCTGCAGTAGTAAATAAAATTGACCAAGACCTGTTGTCTGGCCATGAAACCATGGAGCAAGGCTTGTCACCCAAGAACAGGATGGTCTCACCTGTGTTGTCTACTGAGAGCAGCCACTGGCTTATGCTGTTCCCCTTGTCACATCCAGGCATCATCCAAAATAATTTTAAAACTATTTCAGAGAAAACAGTAACAGTTAAATATGAGGACTAAATTCCTGGTTGTGCTTGACAGCATTCCTTGGCCCAGGATGGTTTACCCTACATTGCCAAAGAGGCTGGCACTCAGAGCCATCTTGTTCCTCAAGCAGCAGAAACCAAAACGTATAAAGTTTGAGAAACTCCATCAATAGTGTGTGACAAGGGGAAAATAAACTTCATAGTATGTATTTGTATTAGGACTGCTTTTATTGGAGGGAGAATATGGGTATGGAGGCATTAATTCCTAACCCAAAATTCTAGCAGTGGCTAGAAAAGAGCAATGTGAGTCAAAAAGAAGGCTCTTCCTCAAAATTTATTATTTTATTTAGCTCTGTAGCTTTTTCAGCATAAAATCTCATTTGGAAAGGAGAAGTGCCTTCTCACAGATGTACATTTTATAACAGGCATTTCAAGGATCCAAGGACTAAAGGAAAACATTTCTGTCTTAAGTGCACTCATCTCTCAAATGACCAGTCAGCATATGTAGACAGAATATTCAGTTACTGTAATTTAGTACACTAGAACAGAGAGTACTGAGAAGCAGAAGTCAATAAGAATATTTAATAAACAGGAGCAGAACAGGAAGACTACACTGAATTATCGCCAACTTGTTATCCTTACGGGTCCTATTCTATCCAATTTACTCTCCTTAAAAACTAATTTTCCTTTATTTCAGTCAGGCACTCAACCTTCTCCACCATTCACAACAATTGCCTCTTCAGAAAATAGACAGGGGAAATATAGAAAAACATAGGCTGAGCAGGAATAATGTAACTGAAGCAAAGACTGCAATTGCAGAAGAGGCGATAGAGCCACTCATCCTTAGATCAAGGGCTGCTGGTGGAAGCTTTCTGGGGCTCTGCATTTTGCACAGTTTACTAATGAGTTCATACCAAAGTGACCTACCTC
>VWZV01012176.1:323793-338126 GCA_013397155.1 Irena cyanogastra | reverse complement strand
TTTTTTTTTTTTTTTGTTGTAATTGGCCTTTCTTTAAGCAGATTGCTGTTGTGCTAATTGCTTTAAGTTGGGAAAGACTGGAAAAGACAATTAAAAAGAAAAAAAGGAAAAATTAAATTGTCCATGCCAAAATAAAAAATAGTATTTTGGGTCCATCCTGTGAGCTCACTACCACAGTGTCAGCCTTACTCAGTTCCTTGACTTCCATGTTCTCCCCAGGGAGTCAATGCTCCTAACAGATGAGAACAAGGGAACTTTCCAGTAATTGCAGCAGGGATTTCTGATCTCAGTGACAGCATGGGGGGTCATGAAACAGACCTTAGGACCCATCTGTTAAGTCTGGGTTTGGGTTAGAAGAGCAGACAGAAGTACTGTGAATTCAACAGCTCTTCGTCTCTTAAATGCCTGACTTACTTCCCCTAAGGAATTGCTCACCTCTGCCTTTGGGAGGCTGCTCAGACATCTGTGCTGCAAAAAACGGCCCTGCAAGGTTGAAACACCAGACAGAAACATCAGAGCAACATTCTTTTGCTCACCTAAAGACCCAGCCAGAAAGGTTGTTTTTGCTGCTGCTCTGGAGTCTTCAGTAAATTTAACCACTGACATGTACTTACCTTCTGCAGCACATTATATATATTCAGAAAAAAATATTTTATGCACAAAGTAAGGCAGTCCCAGGATTTAAAACAGGGCTGCTTAAAAATGTATGGGTCAGCCACACATTCGAACCCACATTAAGGAAATGCATGGAAAAATATGAATTTTTACTGACAGTTGTCACTGAATTAATCTGAATTGCTATAAAGCCAGAGGCTGAACAATGTGTTAAGATATTTTCTTATAGATTCATACAGAATGGACTCCCATTTAAAGCTGGCTCCTGGTCACCGAAGAGAAAACAAAGGAGTTGTCTGTGAAAGAGAAGTACCATGTTTGAGTCCTGTGTGTTGGGTAGACAATAGTGAATCCTACTTTTGCTGTCCCAAGGAGTCCTCTAGGGACTGTCACCCCAGTGTGTGAAGGTGTCCATACATCTGTGCTGCTGTCTCTGTGGAAGTAAGGACTGGGTTTCTGAGTGCCTTCTAATTAGAAGTTCAGTGTTGAGGTTTTCTGTCTGGTGGTACAAGTTTTATGTAAACAAGTAAATAAAAAAAATAGGGCATTTTGGAGGATGCAGTCTTTCCCTCTTGCTATTAATTTTTCTCCTATGGTAGGAAATAATCCCAGGACTCTGTGGCAAAGAAAGCACAGACAGCTCTCCCTTTATGTTAGCTGGCATTACCTGAAACCTCATGACCTGCAGAGAAGAACTAGCAAAAAAGGCATTTGGGGAAGTGAGTTTGAGAATGTTATATACTCTGGGCTAAATGTCAGAAGATGTTTTGCATCATGAGACTTCATGTGGCATGGAGGGAGGGGATTTAATGATTCATGAGTAGCTTTTAAAAACATCTAGCCACTTCTGCATGTAGCAGATCAGCGAAGAAGTCCACAGTCTCAAGAAGAGAAGGCATGCACCTCCAAAAGAGACAGAACCCAGGGCAGCCCTGAGTTTCTAGATCTGCAGTCACTACCCAAGGAGAAATGTGAAGTCCTGTGCAATGTAGACAGAGCCCATCCATTTGCCTTTGTGTGCAGGGAGAGGTGAGGACTGAGACGAAAAATGTGCGTGATAACAAAACCCCTACTTTCCCCTGACTCATTTCAGCTCCCCATGCTGAGCTGCCCTTGCACAGTAAATGTGTTTTGTTATTGGTTTTCTTCACCCACACTCTCCCTTCTATGTCTCTTTCTCTCTTTCCTTGCCTTTTTTATGAAACACAGCATTTCCCATTACTTTCCCCCGGGTTCTCAGAGAGGCTTTTGTAACCTGTTGCCCTGAGTGACCTGAGCTGGAAAGTGAGCTTTGCAATACTTCATGACACTGCCATGGAGAAGTGAGCAAACCCAGCTCACACCAAATCGCACTTTCAACCCAAGAGCAAACTTATCACAGATTTATTTTTTTCTTTCTCCAACCTCTGCCTTTTTATTAACTCTGGTCAAAACCCCACCCATGCACAAGTCCAAGTGCAATGCAACATTGAGGTGCACCTTCTCATATCCAAGACTATTTTGAACTGCAGTTTTGTCATAAAGGGAACACTCATCTTTTGTGGTTCAAGGCTTTGTTTTACACCAGTGAAGTCATATTCAGAAAAGAAGTCAGCCTCATGGATCTGAAATTTATCCTTGCACTGTGATAATCGGAAGCACTGACAATTTTCTCAATGGTTTGTTGTGGAAATCCTCACTCTAATGCTCACATGGTATGAGTAGACAACAGCTTCTAAATAAATCCAGACATGATAGTATGAGACAGTTATTGGTTAAAGAGCATCTGCTCTCAATACATAACCCTTATTACCTCTAATAGGACATACACATGCACACATGATTATGGGGAAGATACATCATGCCAGGACCAACAGGTTTCATCTGCTGTTGCCAGGGTTGAAGCTTTTCAGATTTAGCTGTAATAGGACAGAGCTCCCCATGGAGGAAAAAGCAACTCAGCCCTCTGTGTCTCAGCCTTTTCTTGCTCAAGGATAAGCACAGACATGCTTGGGCTGTGCCCAGTGGGATCAGGGATATTTGTTGGGCCAAACAGATTAATAAATGAATAGTGGAGCAGCTATATTTAAATTTTAAATGAAGAAGCATCTGTATCATACAAAGACCTAGTTTCCATGGCTCATCAACACTCCTGTCTAAAGAGGGGGGAAATCCAAGTGTCTTCATACAAAAAAGAAGGAAAGAAGCTCCTCAGTGTTAAAGCTACACTTTAAGCAACACTATGGCTCCATTCATTGCCAGGGGGACTAATGGAAAAAAATCCTTACACTTCAGTCAGACTTAGGTGTAATAAAGTCACTAATAAGCAAGAGAGAATTTTCTCTGTGAGTGGGAGAAATCCACTTTTAAAGGTCTGCCATGCTTCAACTTGCTGTATGTAATTGGCTGCACCTCCAGTCTGAGGTATCTGCTGCCACCTCATCTCTGCAGAAGAGTCACTGAGCCTGCACTTGACAAACAATGATGGCATGACAGGCTTCATTTTATAAATATTATATTGTAAAGGAGGAAAATCTTGCCTGGATTTTGAAACCCCTTGTGGGAAATACTTTATAGGCAGCAAAATTGCATGTCTCTGCTTGTGGAGGTTCAAATCTTTCAATTTTTAACTTTTTTTTTTTTGTTTTCTTACTGGTTAGATCTTTAGAATTTGGAGATTGTTCTAGAAAAAAAAAAATATACATATTTTGCTAGCAGCGGATTCTACGGTCACATTCCAGACAACAATGAAACACCTTGAGTTGCTAGTGGAAAGGCAAGTTAAATAGTGCTCTGCCTCTGGAAAGAATGACTACCTTTGCTTTGAAAGGCTGACCTAAATGGAAGAATGCAAAAAAAGGAGAGAAATACCTATCAGTGAATACTCGGAAACCTGAGCAGTTGTTTGTACTGTGATAAAACTGTCAAAATAATGACTTTGATACCATCTACCTTTTTTCTCATATCATACTTTTTCACATTTAAGAGTCAGAGAGAGAGACTGTAATTCTGTGCCTTTAGTTACTAAATCCCTTGAACTTTGTTTTAGACTATAGTGCAGGGAAACTAATTTCAGTTAAAAGTCTGTCATCAGAGAATGAGGATTACAGCACATTTAATCAATTCTGATATAACCAGACTAGATTTTAGACCCTTTTCTTAATCCCACAAGGCTTGAGTAAAAACTTTTTCTGAGTCAGCATAAGGCATACTGCATTGAGGCTTTAACAAACAAGAAACTTTATCTCTTAACCTCTCAGTGTCTGAAAGACTTTAATGATGGAACAGCCCTGATGCTGAGTGCCCAAATTTTCTTGGGCAGTTGCCAACACAGTATTGTTTGAATTGAAGAAAGACAGAGGCAGACACACACACACACAAGAATGTGTTGGACATTTTGGAAACAATGATTTAACTGTGCACAAGTGGAAATATGAAAGATCTCCTAGCACAACAGACAACCTGACAGGTTTGTATTGGATAGGAGCTGAGATTAGCTCTGAAGAAATACAGACAGATGCAAACAAATTCTAGCCAACTGTGCATTGCTATATATTGATACAGACATATTTGCAAATTCATACATTTTATGAAGCCAGACACAGGATTATTATTGCTTGCTTGCAACAGAAAATAATAAATGCTCGCACATGTAGGTACATAAGGCATAAACAAATGTGCTCTTTGGAGGGTTATATTCTGACTTCCTTATTATAATCCTTCATTTAACAGTAATTAACTGAGGAAAACCTTTATGTTGCATCCAGTCTCTGGCTGTCTCCAGTTCTTATGCAGGTGAAGTCATCTTGCAGAATTATGAGCACCATTTGCAAAAGCATTAAGAGGGTAAGTGACTTCAACGCCACTCTCAGAAGGGTTTAGCCTCTCAGCCTTAATGGTATTACAGCTCCCACATGACCTCCAAGTTGCCAGTCACTGAGCTCCAGGGGCCCCAGGCTCCCTCTGTGATGCTCAATTCCATCAGCCCAAACCCTGCCTGCCTCTCACATGCAGCCTTTCAACACCTCAGTAACATTTGCCAGGTTCTTTGAGGACTGATCATGAATGATTGCTGAAAACATGGAAAGCCTTTTTTTATTGTTCCAAAAAAAAAAAGCAGTTTCATAACACTCCTCTCCCCAGTTTTCACACTAAAAGTCCTGTTTCTAATTTTATTCTTTTCCCATTGAGAAACTATTTAATAATCCAAATGAGAACATTTTAATTTATAAGAGACTTCATTCTCTCCCTTAGGATGAAGACTTTCACTTTTAAGCATTTAGCAGATCAAAAGTGTTTCGCTTCCATATGAGATGTGCTGTCCCATAAGGAATACTTTAGTTTTTAAAAAGTGAGGCAGCCCAGTCCCCTCCCTGTTATGTTCTTCCACAGTGTGAAAATTGTGGGGTTTTACTACCAGTGAGGAAAGATTTTTCTCTGAACTGGACAAATGGCAATTCTAGGCATACAAGTAACCCTTTCAGATTCAAACAAGTCACCCTGACTTGTAAGGTGTTTTCAATGGTTCAAGGATTGGAAAAAACTGCATTTTACACTCACCTGTTCCTTCCAGAGAAGCAGTGAACCTTAGTTTCCTCAGATATGCCCAAAATCACTCAACACCAGACTGTTTTGGAGGTGAAAATAAGTTTGGTGTTTGTGTTCTTTTGGTTATACTTTTCTCATTCTCCCATGAAAGAAAATGATTATGTATTTAAAAACAATCTTGAACATCTCTCAGGTGTTATTACCCAAGTTTGTCCTTGATTGCTCCATAATAATCACAGAATGATAGAATTGTTTGAGTCGATAGAGACCTTAAAGGTCATCCGGCACCAGGTCCACTGGTTTCATTTGCCAGATGGTTTCCTCTCTTCATGTAATTACAGGAAGGTGATGTGAACAACCTCTCTTCACCTATGTGAATGTCTGAAACCATCTCTGGATAGCTACAGGTAATTAAGATTTGAGCTTGCTGCTCAAATAAAACACTTTCTCTGTTTTCATTTTCCTTATGTTTCTCTAAAGAAGTCTTGTGTCTTATGTCTGGACATGGAAAAAGAACATTAGAAATGCAGAATATATCCAATACAATGAATTTGAGAATATATGTTTCTATTTCCTTTTCATAAATTAGCTTGGCCTCAAACAAATGACAAAGAAGCAAAATCACAAAAAATAGTCAATAGGAGAAAGGAACCGAAACGAATCTTTTAAAACCAGTAAAATCATATGGGCTTATGTCTACAGAGTTCATTTGGGGGAAAAGGCAGAAAACTATAATATTGTCTCTCTATGTGGATTTCACAAAGCAACAGAAAAAGCCACATAGAATCATAGAACATTTTGGGCTGAAAGGGACTCTAAAAATCATCTTGTTCCAACTCCCCTGTCATGGGCAGGGACACCTCCCACGAGACCAGTTTGTTCAAAGCTCCATCCAGCTTGGCCTTGAACACTTCTAGGCTTGGGGTATCCACAGCTTCTCTGAGCAACCTGTTGCAGTGCCTCATCATCCCCACAGTGAAGAATTTCTCCCTGTTCTCTAATCTAACCCTACCCTCCTTCAGCTTAAAGCCATTCCTCTTGTCCTCACTCCATGCCCTTGTCAAAAGTCCCTCTCCAGACCTCTTGTAGGCCCCTTTAGGTACTGGAAGGTGCTATAAGTTCTTTCTGAAGCTTTCTCTTCTCCAGGCTCAACAACCTCAAGTCTTGCAGCCTCACAGGAGAGGTGCTCCAGCCCTCTGAGAATCTCCCTGGCTTCATCTGGAATTGCTCCAACAGGTCCCCATCTTCCCTGTGCTGGGGCACCAGAGCTGGGCACAATAGAAAGCAAAAGACAATGGAGAAGAAAAGGTGAGGATGACTCAGTGGCCCTTTTCAGAGTGGGGACAAGGATTTCCCTACTCCAATTTATCCTTCCAGTTCCTTTTGCATATTCCACATCACCTATGAGAAACCCCCCTGAGGAGCAATTAGCATTTGAGCTTTGACCTTGGAACGTCCCATCTGCACCACACCACTCCAGTCACTTTTGTTTCTAAAGGGTGAGAATAAGCTGCTTGTGGATGAGAAGTCCATGATGGATCAAATTCCCACAGCCCCCAGTACAGGTCACCAACAGAGCAGGGCAAAGGTAGGGAAGTACAAAACAAGGATCCCACAAGAGGATGTGGGGTCACCACAGCCAAGACACCACAACCCACTCCTACCAGTCAGCTGAGCTGCAATAAATCAACAGCAACAAATATTTCCCTGGTCTCTGCTGATCTGTTGTCTGCCTTGCTAAATCTGAAGCTTTGTGTTTAATGTGTTTTCAGGTAACACTCTCGGAGAGTGAGCAAAGGCACATGAGCTCCTTTGCAGGAGCACACTAGAGGCAGCCCTTGATTACTGCCCTGTTACTGCAGCTCACTCTCCATCTCAGGAATGGCTACTCCAAGCTCTGCTTTTCTCCCTTATACACATTCTAAATAAAAGTAAATCCAGTGAATCCAATCAGGTTAATGTATGCAATTTAGAGAAGAACTCAGTCAGTTTTTATTGCTCTTCTTTTATTTTGTTTCTTCTTAATTTTTAATTAGAGTGTAAAAAATGAAACCTGTTTTTTATTAAGTCCTTATTTATGAAAATTGCTTCAAACTATGCACGGAAGAGCACTCTGTGATTGTTCATTTTACCATGATTATAAATATTGTATTAAATTACGTATGACACAGAGAATAGTCAGTAATTTTAAAAAGTGATTTATAAAAAAGGCAGGGTAGGCAACTGAGATGATAGAGAAGCATGTGTATGGATAATGCATGCATGTGCATACATAAGCAAAAAATAAACCCCAAGAAGTAGCACAGAAGATAAAAAATTGAACACTTCAAGAACAAAGCCTAAAACTATTATGATGCTCAGACTTTCTTTTCCTATACCATATATATGTCATAAAACCTATATTAAAAAAACTGAAAGCACAACAGAGCTAAAAAATTAATGGATAGAACACATTGCACAGATTACAAATTAGAAATTGAAGAAATAAAATTCTTATGCAGCTTATATTTGGTTTTAGAGAGTCAGTTACCTATGTGGAAAATGTGACACCCTTCCTAAAAACCATAAAGCAGGTGGAGGTGTGTGAACCAGTGCAATGGCTGCTGCATGAACAAGACTGGAAGATATTTAATGATCAGCTGTCTTCCAGGGCTGTCAGATCTTTGAGGATTTTTGCAGTTAGATTTTCATTTATGATTCTCCTAGTGCACAGTTCACCTAGCGCTGAAAATTATACATTAATTGGGGGAAGGGGGACAGCAAACCCCAAGATATATGTATTAAAAAGGAACCACATTCATAACACCTCTGTTGGGATAATTTTGATTTGTCATGAAAAATATATATGTAAGAGGCCTCTCTTTATGCTCAGTGCTACTGACCACAGCTGAGTCATTCAAGCAACTTGAAAAAAATAAATGCTTAATGGGTTGTTTTCTTTGTCACCAATTAGTTAATTTATAATTTTGCTGCCTCGCATGTCAGAAATAAATCCCAAATCTCTCCTTCCAGTATTAGATGTCAGCTGTATTCTGTGCTGTCAAAACTCACACTTTGTCCTCACAACAGGACAAAGGGTTAAGAAGTGGTGAGAAAGGACATATGAAACCAGAGCATTAAACTGAATCCCTTCTTTGAAGAAAACTGGAGGATGTTACTGTTGCTGGATCCCTCTTAGAACAATTTTTTCTGATATTAACAGCATAGCTGAAAAGACAGAGAAAGATAGAAAACTGTGTGCAAAACAGGAATTGAGGCAGCTCAAGTTTGTTACCCAGCTTAGTGACAGACTTTATACACGACCTTAGGAACATGAAAACATCACAAATAATACATCAGCATTGAGCAGCATTCCAAGGAAACCTTACCTGCCAATTTTTCCCTGTGCACAAAGGGTTACTTTCCCAAGCCAGAGTCCTTCTACCATAAAATTTAGATATACAAGGAAAGTCAAAACACCTCAGGATTGTGGATGATCACCTGGAGCCCTGGATATTAATGCCAATCAATTTTTTTTTCTGGTAATCTTCTCTATATTTCTGTTCCCTCCTCTAAAATACGAGTGTTTCCTATCTCCTTGAGAGCTGGGCATGCCTGTGAAATGCTTAGAGACTACAGAATGGAGATCATACAGAAATGGGAGCTAGATCAGCTCCCTGGCACCCTGAGGCTGGCTTTCAGGATCAGCACTTTCCACTAATTTTCACTGCGAGAGACCTCAAAATCCTTCACAGGTCCCTCATTACACTCAGAAATGCTGGAAAATGGATAATTTTTCCCTGAGCATATATAGAGATATCCATGGTTTTTAATCTGTCTTTGCTACATTATCTATACATCCTAGGGTATCTCAGCACACAATATACCTGTACTTGAATGCCTGTAAATCCATAAATCCCAGTAAATTCCTCAATTGCAAATCCACATTAAAGCTACTTGCAAATCTTGAACTTGGTTGTCCTTTCACTTGCAGTGGTTTCTTCACTCATTAGACTCACTCCTTTACTACTGTGACATAAAATGAGGTTTTCTTTTTCAGATCAGATTCTCTAGATGAGGAAATGGCTTTTTTCCTGAAAATTTATATTGCCTGGAGTCATGTCAAGCAGCAGTGAGAGACCCTTTCAGCACAAGAGGGGCAGTTACAGCAACTGATGACCAAGGCAATCAGTGTGGTTTTATCTGCCAAAAGGCAACTGAGAAGAGAAAATTCCACTGGCTTGTTTACCAGTGATGTTGTGGTGGTGCCAGTGCTGCACAAACCACTCCTTATGCCCCAGGTGGCTGACACTGTCTCTGTCCCCAGGGCTGCAGTGGTTGCTCCATGAGAGCATCCTGAATGAGCTGACTCCACTCTCCTCAGTGTCCTTTCTTGAGAAGAGCATTCAGGAGAAAAATGGCCTTTTTGGAGGTTGCTGTGCCCTGGTCAGGAGGTGAAGTCCCACAGACATGCAGAACCTCTTTGGGCAGCTCATGGCTTGCCATTGAGAGTTGTTATCTCATGGGTCCCCTGACAACCAGCCAGGATGAGATCAGCTGCAGCGTGGTGAGCATTGGGTAGGAAGACGTGACAGTTTCAGACCAAAATGCCAATTGCTGACGTGCAAGTTTCATAACAAGAGCATTCCTAATAAACTGGGGGAAAATAGAAAATGTCAACTCTATCCAGATTAAATCTATGTAACTCTAGATGCTTCTCAACTACATGAAGGTGTGCTGATAATAAGCAGTGTATAGCCATGAAAAACACAAAGAGCTGGCCAACTTTAAAAATTCAAGACATTTTCATAGCAAGTGAAGCATGAAGTATTTTGTTCACTTGTATATACATACATATATATAAAGCTTGAACAAAATCTTCTGATTTTTTTCTTTACAGCTCCTACAAAACATCAGCTATTGCAGAATGTCACTGGTGAAAATACGAGCATATGTATGGAATTGATTTAGTGCCAGCTAAAGGAACATTAATCTAGCTGCAAATTTCCACTGCAGGGACATGATGCAGTAAATTTCTGCTAGTCTAACACTGGAGTTGATATTCCATGATATATGACACTTTCGTTTGGAAAAGAAAAGAAAACTTTTCTTCAAAACCTTAATTGACTCTCATATATTTCTGACTACAAATTGTACTGGATAATAAAGGCAATAAGTATAGTGAGTAAACCCATATTTTTCAAACACTCTGAAAAATATACAATTAAGGTACCCACCTCGCTGTATTCTCTTCATTCCCTTTATAATAACTGGGAGTTAACATTTTTAATTCACATTGATTTCCTTCATGGATTTTTTGGTTACGAAGACAGAAGCAGAACAAAAAGAAAAAGCTTGTGCTTCCAAGAAATCCTTCAAAGTGAAGTCAATAACTGGGCTGCCTCATGGGATGATCTGCCGAGATTCCAGGTAAGGGAAATCATGGGACTGCACCATCACTCTCTAGCAAGAGTCCAGTCTCAAGTGATTTTCTTTTACTATGTTTTGTACAATTTACTACTCATGAAATGAAAGTGTGTCGTTAAGGGAGTAACCACAGTGACTTCAGAAGCTTCAGAGATTATGCAGGGATAAGCATTTTGTATAAGACAGTTCACAAAAAAAAGGCATTGGGCTCATCCTTATTTTACTACATCAAGGTCAGAGCTTTGGATCAGTGGCTGGGGGCACAGTGCTGCTCTTTCAGAGTCAGCAATTCACCAGGCAGGCCTGGAAGGTGGTAACTCATGGTAGAGGTGGTTAAAAACATCTTTGAAACCCTCTGTTAGATCTACTTCACTCACTGGTAAGTTATTAGGCTGCTCTCTTGTACGGGGTAAAACATTGAGGGTAAATGTCTTTTCCTGCCTGATTCAGACCAAGCATCAGCGATCTGAATTTGAGCATTATCTTATGTCATTAGGCAATCTGAATGGCAGCATTTCCTCTGGCAAAGGTATTTTTCTTACTTCAGGAAAGAGTTCTCTTTACGGCATCGTTTACCTTTTCAGCAAAGATAGGAAACCACAAGCATCTACAGCGCAAGCCACTTGTGCTAGAAGTACAAAGCATCTTCAGAAACCCTACTGGCCTTTTGGCCTGAGCTTGCCTTAGATTCCAGTGACAGTGTAGCCCTTACATGCACTACCTTTCTGATTTCTGCCAGTGTTTCAGCTCTTCCAACATGAATTCTCCTTTTGCCTTTCTCTACAGATCTGTACATATGTACACACCCCCAAATGCCCAAACAAACAGGTGAGCTATGCTCACAGACAGCTGGGCTTGTAACTGGGCATGCTTTGTTCATAGAATCATAGGATGATTTGGGCTGGAAGGGACTTTAAAGGTCATCTACTCCATCATCCAAAGCAGCACGGGAAAGCGAGACAGCTCCTGCAGCCTCAGTCCATGCTTTGTGCAGCTTTTCATCAGATCTCCAGCTGGTGCACCCTGAAGAAGGCAGGTCCTTCTTCCTTTTAATGACTTGCTGGGTCCCACGTGGAAAGGTTTTTTCCATCTGTTTTTCTATCAATTTCTGGTCGCCAGTCACTGTCAGGACTTGACTGGTTATAGGGGTGAGCACTTGGTCTAGCTCCAAAGATACCTTGAAGACTTCAAAGGCAGGAGATTTTTGTGAAGCATTCCCAGTCCAATGACTGTCTCCCAAATCATGAACTTGTCCTCTACAGCTCTGAGATGCTGCTTACCTAACTGCACATCTCTGTCCAGATGGAACAGCTGGTATGGGATTTCAGAGTATTTCCAGTGGCAGCCTTAAAGAGGCCCTGATTTCCCTGCACAGGAAGGGGACATGGCCAAGCCAACCATACCAAAAAGCAGGTACTGTAGTGTTCTGTAACAGACATTTTATTGCAGCCTGTACAAGTGATCCCATTTGCATCTGTTAATGAAGGCAGACCCATCTGCAGTCAGTGTTCAGCCATTGCAGAGAAACCAGTGCCATGGATCAGCTGAGGTCCTGCATATGCCACCTCACAAACAAGTGATGGATGCCACAAATAGCTGGACCCTGAGGGGTTTTTAGGACTCTCCTGGGAGCAGTCCATTCTGAAATCTAAACTACCTCAATTGCCATGCAGGGATCAGAAGTATATTTCAGCAAGGACTGAAAGGGAAAAGCTCAGAGGCAGCATAAATAGAGTCAGATCATCCTTAGCTTAATGGAGGAAGGACAATAAAATGTAAATAACAAGTGTCCAGCTTAAATCTAAGAGTTATTCCATCATCCACACATGCAGATTAAATCAAAATGTTTGGATAAGACTAAATGGTGGTGGGAGGAAGAGAAGATGGTCAAAAGGGATGCTGGTTTCTTACCTAATGTGTGTTTTATACAAAAAATAGCTGGATGTGCTTTGAAGATGACCTTCTGGCAGAGGATAAACCCAAAAAATTTCACTCTGAGGCTGGAGATTCAGAAGATAAAAAATGGTTGCAATCAATAGTGTAACAAAGAGGCAACTTTACCCTTTGGCAATAGGGAAGGGCATGACTCTACTGGATGAGTGAAGTCTTGCTCTACTGGTTCACAAAGCACAACCCTAAAAGGTTTTGGTGCTGCTTGCTCAGAGATTCTGACAAACCTTCTGTGGTCACATAATGTGACATTAAGAGGTTTTTCTTCTATGTCTTAGTACATACATGCTTCTCCTGCAATTATATATTAAAAGAAGATGGAAAAAATGAAACTGAGTCCTTCTCTCTGAAGACTGAAAAACTGAATTCTAAGTTACATGTTCACATTTTAAGTTGCCCAAAAAAGCCAAAACAAAAACAACCGAACAAAAAAAAAACATTAAAACCCTACTCTGATGATTTTGGAATCAAAAGTTTTCAATTAACTTATTTATTCATCAACATTTGGTATTTTTAATCCCCTGAAATTCTTCTATCTTTCCAAAAGAATTGATTATATTGGTATTTTGCTTACACTTGACAAATTTTCATTCCCTTTTGTTGTCCACAGAACATTTTTTTGCTAATGGTTTCCATTAACTGATCAGTAGCTTTAACCATCAAATCTTTCCAAGCCCCATTTTTTTTCTTTTTAACTTTGTCCAAAAACATAAAACACATCAGTGGCCAGAGTTTTTATTGGTTTTTATTGGAACTCTGGAATAACAATTCCTCGTGGTGGACAGAAGCACAGGATAATCAAGGCTGGAAATGAACTCTGGAGGCCACCTGTTTCACTGCCTTTCTCAAAGAAAGGCCAGCTAAATCAGGTTGCTCAACACCTCATCCATTTGATTTTTTAACTGACCAAGGTGAGATTTCACAGCTTCTCTGGGCCTCCTCAGCCTCTGCTCAGCAGGCACGTGCTTCAGCCCAGCCATCTCCGTGGGGCTTTGCTGATCTCCTGCACTTTGCAATGTCTTTCTTGCAAAGGGGAGTCCAGTGCTGGACACAGATGAGGGCTCAGAACAAAAAAAACAGCCTAGCCCTTCTGCAGTCTGATCCTTTTCAGTTTGCATCTTTCACAGCAGCAGGTGAAGGTGCACAGAGCCTTCCAGGCTCAGCTTTCATCCTGAATGCTCAGGAGCTCTGCCTGCATTTGCTACGACAAGCAATCCTGAGATTTCTGGCAGCAGAAGTTGTCAGCTTTCCAGTATTGCAGTTTTTTAGGTCTTAGAACTATCAGGCTGTCAATGTCATGGGCTGCTGACCTAACAGGATTGTCAGCAGATGTCCCCACTGGATCCCTCCCCATCGTTGTGACTTCCTAACACATTTTTCTTTGGCTTCTGGATGCTTAACGGAGCTGCAGAACACTTCCCCAAATAACAAGGGTAACAATGACAGCAACAATAGCAGCAGAAAGAAAAAACACTCATGCAATCAGTCAGGGAGGAAATTAGGACACTGAAGTTGGGAACTAGGGGTAAGGGGGAATGCTGCAACTGACAGGAAAGTAGATTGAGTTTGAAAAGATTTTTTAGGTCTGTATACGAGAGGACTCAAAAATATCCCACCTGAGGCTATCTGTGAGCTCACCTTCTGAGATGGCTTCATTGTCAGCACAAGAGACAATGCTTTTTGAAAACCAAGACAGCACGTACACAGGAAATCCATAGTTATACAGCCAGGAGGAATCAGGCTTAGAGAGAAAAAACACATATTTCTTAGACTATCCAAAAGAGTTGCTTCAACTTAGATGTAAGCCAGCACAATGTAGGTACAAAAAAAAAAAA